>VRLP01002406.1:0-89576 GCA_009660295.1 Lophius piscatorius | reverse complement strand
AAAAAAAAGAGAGTGAGAGCGAGAAAGAGAGAGACACAGGTGAGGAGAGATACAGACGGGGGAAAAGCAGCAAAGATATCAGCTATAATCCACTTTCTCCAACCGCTCCATGGTCGATAATAACATTAATATTAATGTAACATATAGTGATGGCTTATGGGGGAATACTATACAATAATAATAATAATGATAACAACAATAATCATCATCATGAGCATCTTGTGATCATTGGAGTCCAGCCTGGAAGTTACAAATGCATGAACTAACTTTTCTGCATCTTTTTGCGACAGAATGTTCCGTATTTTAGAAAATATTATGCAAATGAAAAAAGGAAGTCCTAGAAATCTGTTTTATGTGGGAGTCAAAGGTCATATCCGGATCAAAGATAACTCCCAGGTTCCTCACAGTGGTGCTGGAGGCCAAGGTACTGCTGGAGGCCAAGGTCATACCATCCAGAGTAGATATATCATCAGATAAATTGTTTCTAAGGTGTTTGGGTCCCAGCACAATAACTTCAGTTTTATCTGAATTTAATAGTAAAAAGTTGCAGGTCATCCAAGTTTTAATGTCTTTGAGACACGCCTCTAAATTGGATAAGTGATTAGATTCACATGGTTTCATTGATAAGTACAATTGTGTGTCATCTGCAAAACAGTGAAAGTTTATGTTTCCTGATAATGTTGCCTAAAGGGAGCAAATAGAATGTGAATAATATTGGCCCAAGCACAGACCCCTGGGGAACTCCGTGGGTAACTTTCAGCATTGAGGTTTCTTTTTTAACAAATACAAACTGAGAACTGTCACATAAAAAGGACTTTAACCAATTTAATGCAGTGTCTTTGATGCCAATTAAGTTTTAAAGTCTTTGGATTAGAATTTGGTGGTCAATAGTATCAAATGCAGCACTAAGATCCAACAAGACCAGAATAGAGACCAGATACCAGAACATAGACTAGTCCCTCATCAGTTGTCATTAAAAGGTAATCTTTAACTTTGACCAGTGCTGTTTCTGAACTATGGTGAACTCTAAATTCTGACTGGAAATCCTCAAATAAACTATTGTTACGCAGAAAATCACACGATTGTTCGGCCACCACTTTCTCTAAGATTTTAGAGAGGAAGGGAAGGTTAAATATCGGCCTGTAGTTTGCTAAAGCCTCTGGATCAAGAGTCGGCTTTTTAAGCAGTGGTTTGATTATAGCTATTTTAAAGGACTTTGGTACGTAGCCTGAATTTAAAGACAGATTGATGATTTCTAATCGACAGTTGCTGACTAAGGGTAAACTTTCTATAAGCAGACTAGTTGGGGTGGGCTCTAGGAGACAGGTTCTGGTTGAGATTGGTTCTAGGATACAGGTTCTAGTTGGGACGGGGTCTACGAGTAAGGTTCTAGTTGGGATGAGCTCTAGGAGACAGGTTATAGTTGGGATTGGTTCTAGGACACAGGTGGTTGTTTTGGATGAGGAAATAAGGGAAGTTAATTCTGCTCCAGGTCTATCTGTTGTTTCCAAGGACAAAGTCCTGGGGTTAAAAGAAGAACCAATTGAAGGCAGGAGGTTATGGATCTTGTCCCTAATACTTATAATTTTGTCATTAAAGAAACTCATGAGGTCATTGCTAAGGGTTCTAGGAATACGGGGCTGAATAGAACTCTGACTCTCAGTCAGCTTGGCTACAATGCTGAACAAAAACCTGGGGTTGTTTTTATTTTCCTCTATCAGTGCAGAGTAACGGGTCGCTCTGGCGCTGAGGACGGCTCTCCTATATGTTGTAATCCTATCTCGCCAGGCTAAATGGGACTCTACAAGTTTAGTGTGTCTCCATTTTCTTTGTAGTTTATGTTTGTTTAAGGTTTGGTGTCAGGTTGTTAAACATGGAGCTGCTCTCCTCTGTTTCACACCCTTCTGTTTTAGGGGGCAGATAGAGTCCAGAGTTAATCTGAGGGATTTTGCAGCTTTATCGACAAAATAATGTATTTGCACAGGACTAACGTTAGAGTCAGATTCTTTTAGGTCGAGACATGCAACTGAAATAAGTGCTGATGGAGGAACTTCTTTAAATTTTATTACAGCTTCTTCAGATATATTTCTAGCGTAGAAAGATTTTTCTAGTGGCGAGTGATTTAGTATTGCAAATACAAAAGTTATCAAACAGTGGTCCGATATCAGTGGGTTCTGTGGATGGACCATTAGTTGTTCAGTGTCAGTGAAGTAAGTCAGGACTAAATCCTGAAAAAGAGAGGAAGGAAAGAAGGAATGATAAACTTCATTTTTGACAGAAATTACCACATTTAATATTTCTTCTAATTTCTACGGCCTTTTTTCTTTTTTTTTAAATGGGCTGAACATATGATTTTGTCTCGTACTGTATGAATTGCGATGGTAAATTAAGAACATCAGAATAATGTGCCGAGCAGAATGCGCTACAAATTTAACGTTCTTCTTTTGGCCAAATACGGACCTCAATTATGTGTTTGTAGAGAGTTCTGATTTGAGGTATCAAACAGAACCAGTAGTCAGTGAGCCAGCTGGCAATGAAATGCAAAATTTAAGCTCTTTTATTGGGTTCATATGTGTGTAAATCTGATTCTGTTTGGCTCAGAACCTCACCTGCCACCAACCTCAGCGCACGTCACTGTCTTCCTCTGCCCTTCAGGTAGTGCCTTTGAAGTGAAGCAGCACTCCTTCTTCACAGAGGTGGACTGGAACAGCCTGCTGAGACAGAAGGCAGAGTTCATCCCTCACCTCGAGTCCGAGGAGGACACCAGTTACTTTGACAGTACGTTTGCTAATGTGGATTCTAGACATGGACGTTGAGCCCTTTGAGTTTAGCAAAATCGTATTCATCACGAGAGGCAGCGGTTTTCTGAACCAAGCCCTCAAATTACTGCTGGTAATGGAGTGAGAGTATTAGTGTTAGTGTAATGTACATTTTTATACCTAAATGTTTCAATTAAGCACAAGCTTCATGAATATTATCCTTTCAGAACACATTAACTGCAGTTACGTGAAAACTCTGAAATCGTTCTGACTGAAGATTTTTGGGTCAGTTGTCTCAACGGCCTGGTGTTCACATGACGCACTTCATCAGAACATATCTGTGACTTGTAAACGTGAAGCTCCCTCTGATCTCTGATGCTCTGGTGACTCTTGTTTCCACCAGTTACTGTGTTTTGTGAAGAGGAATCGGGTTTGCCAGCCTCTACACTGCTGTGTTCATCGTCTGGAGAATGTGTTTACCTTGAAAAACAAAAACATGGAACAACATCTTCAGCAGTAGTTTCAACTCGCCTAAGTGCTATCAGTTTAACTATTTCTCTGCGGAAGTTCCGTCAAAGTGGGAATGCATAGAAAAGCACGCATACGGATGGTAATATCTGTTAATCGACAGGTCCAAACATTAAAGTCTCTTAGCTAATATCTGTTAGTAGACAGGTCCAAACAATAAAGTCTCTCATGCTAATATCCGTTAATAGACAGGTCCAAACAATAAAGTCTCTCATGTTAATATATTTTAATAGACAGGTCCAAACAATAATGTGTTTCATGCTTAAATATGTTAATAAACAGGTCCAAACAATAAAGTCTCTCATGCTAATATCTGTTAATAGACAGGTCCAAACAATAAAGTCTCTCATGCTAATATCTGTTAATAGACAGGTCCAAACAATAAAGTCTCTCATGCTAATATCCGTTAATAGACAGGTCCAAACAAATAAAGGTCTCTCATGCTAATATCCATTAATAGACAGGTCCAAACAATAAAGTCTCTCATGCTTATATGTTAATAGACAGGTCCAAACAATAAAGTCTCTCATGCTTATCCGTTAATAGACAGGTCCAAACCATAAAGTCTCTCTTGCTAATATCAATTAATACACAGGTCCAAACAATCAAGTCTCTCGTGCTAATATCTGTTAATAAACAGGTCCAAACAATCAAGTCTCTCGTGCTAATATCTGTTAGTAGACGGGTCCAAACAATAATGTATCTCATGCTTATATGTTAATAGACAGGTCCAAACATGTAACACAACAATGTATCAAACTGTTCATGCAGAGGCACCTCAAAAAATATTAAACACAGATATGAAACAAATAATATCTGAATATCTCCAGAATGAATATGGAGCGTATTCATTCTGGTAGGACTCTAAAATGGATTTTAAATCAGAATATTAGGATATCCATGTAAACCCAGCTAGTGACTGTTTCATCTCATTTATCATATGATGGTATAGCAGCGCGTTAATCTAGAGGAAATTACAGGAGTTGAAAAGAACCTAGAGGAAAAACTGAACCCACTCATAACTCTTACCCGTTAAACCCATTATATCTCGTTACCTCTCCTCACAGCCCGATCTGAGCGCTACCATCATGTGCAGTCATACGATGAGGAGGACACCAACGACGACGAGCCCGTAGAGATACATCACTTCTCATCCTGCTCCCCTCGATTCAGCAAGGTCTCTTTAACTGCCTCCTTCTTCCCTTAAATCTGGGAAGAGAATACTTGAAGGATTAGAATCACGGTTATTCCTCCGTCCACATAACAGTGTCATGTTAACTGTCTGGTTGTGTGGGACTGCAGGTGTACAGCAGTATGGAGCATCTATCTCAGCTGGAGCATAAACCTGCCGGTGTGACTCTACGGGAGCACAAAGTCCCCAGAGAGGACCGCATGGCCAAGAGAGAGAGTCTGGGTAGCTTCACCCTCAGGGACAAGAGCTGGCGGACTGGATCACCTGAGATGTGAGATTCTTAAATTTTCTTTGTCTTGGCAGGTAACTTTAATGTGTTTGGTGCTTGTTATCAGGTCATTGGAGAATAAAGTTTTTCCTCTTGCTTTTGGGTAGTAGCGGTAATTTATGGAGATGCACAAAGTGAGACATGGTACAGGTCAGAAATATAGCTGTAGCACTAGTATATTTATGTTTATAAATGTAAAATTATGTAAGGAATTTGACTCCTTGTCTGGTTAAGCTCTCCCCGTACGAACATAAGTATAAAATAATTATAAAATAGACCATTGACATGTTCTTATGTACAGGTTGTATACATTTAAATATGTATGTATTAATATGTATCTAGAACTATATATGACAGTGCAAAGATGTCAGAGTTAAACCAGTTGGACGGGTTATTGTATAATGAGGTGATCCAGGTTATATCATATAAGGATAAGGATAAGGATAAGGCAGGGTAATTACAAAAAAGTAATCGTCTACACCAAGCCAACCGCCCTTGCTCTAAAAAAACGTTCCCGCCGCATGTATGCATTTTTAGAGACTGCATGAATTTACCAAAGTAACGTTAATCTAGATCTCCCTTTTTTTTCCTAATTAGAATTTCCTCCATTTATCCGGCAGCACTGGTGAAAGATGTAAAAAGTAGTCGTATCAGAAATATGATAAAAAAGTATGAGGTGAATGTGAACATGAGGGCATTCACAGTCAGTCATGAAGCTCTCTCCTTCAGATTGATTCCTGAATTTTACAGTGCATTTTCAAAATCCATTCTGCCTTGTGTCTCCGGTCTCTGTGAGTTTGACATTTTATGACATTCTGAAGGAAACTATAAGTAGTGGAAACATTGAAATATCTTCATACAGAGGACAACTGCCTTGATTTTTCAGGAAACGCTTGTCCTGCTCTGAGTCCTCTTTCCCCGAGAGTGACTCCAGCCCACCATCAGGGGCTCGGAGACGCTTCTCTGCCCTCATGGATACACACCGCCTGGCCTCTCCTCTAGAGGTTGACTCTGAGATGCCTCTCCCCACAAAGCAGCCTCCGGTGAAGGCCAGGGGAGCTTCCCTGGAAGGACCAACGGGTGCCCTCCATTCTCAAGGTGATCTGAGACCATTCCTCAAAGACAGCATCGGCCTGACAGCTGGAAGTAAGAAGGGGAGCGTGGCATCACCTTTGACCCTAAACTTGAACTTGGTCACAATTAATAACCAGTGCATTTATTCACAGCTGGGTTTCATGTCACAGACAAGCATTTCAGGCCGGCTGATGCGTCGTTACCTCTAACAAGCAGCGCGACAGTTCTGGGGCTTCCAGACCCACAGGGCCCCCGAGGCCCCACCACTGACCTGGTGCTGAGGAGAGTCCGCCACCACCAGCTTTCAGCTGAAGGAGAGAGACGTAATTCCCCACCAGGGACAAAAGTTATCAAATCCGCTTCTGCTACTGCTTTGTCCGTCATCATTCCTGCAGGTAAAAGAAACTGCTCTTATGACCTCACCAAACCAACTGTACAAACAGAACCTTAATGTGAACTCAACTCCATTCCTCTCTTCTCAGTGGAGCAACATGTTGCCTCCCCTCTAGTGAGCCCCATGTCTCCTCGCTCCCTCTCGTCCAACACCTCCTCCCGTGACTCCTCTCCAAACAGAGATTATTCTCCCATGGTCAATATCCTCCATTCTCCGATAACCATTCACCGCTCCGGAAAGAAGTATGGCTTCACCCTCCGAGCCATCAGGGTCTACATGGGGGACAGTGATGTTTACAGTGTGCACCACATGGTCTGGGTAAGAGAACAGAGCCAACGACATGTTCTATAACTGGACCAATTCATAATGATGAAGAAATTGGGTCTCTCTTAACCCAAGAACCACTACTATACAACATAAAGAACCCTAAAAGAACTATTTTGAGAAGATGAACAGTGCTCTGAAAAATGATTGGATCCACTCCTTCTTTTTCTGTTTGTGTGTATATGTGCAACCCAACTTTTCAGGTCTTCATATGATATAACATCAAACAAAGCTAACCCGAGTAAACACAGAAAACGAGTTTTAAATGATAATTTTATTTAATGAGGCAAATACTTACTAAATACTCAAATCATCAGTGTGACAGAGTTTTCAACCTCTTGTTCCACCTCCAGCAGCAGCAACTGAAACCTAACACTTCTAATAACTGGATTTCCGGTCACTCTTTCTTTACAGAGCTGCTTTAGTGCAGACCCCCTGGAGGACTTGAGAGCATGAACTGATCTTCTCAGGTTTAACCATAGTACCTCAATGGGTATCAGGTCTCGATGTCGACAAGGTCACTCCAGAGCTTTAAATTTTATTCCTTTAGATCCATTCAGAGGTGGTCTTAAGTTTCTGCTTGGTATCAATGTCTTACTTCAAGAAGTTAGAAAATGCAACTCGTTCAGAATTTTACAGGAGATATCAGATTTAGATCAATAGATGGAGATACATTTTTGTGTTTCCATCCACTGTGGCATGTCTTCATGCCATCTCCCTGCCTGCCCATAGGTGTAATGTTCTTCTAGTGGGATGCTGTGTTTGGTTTACACCAGATCTAACGGTACCCGTCTTCCAAACAATTCAGCGTACTACTCATCAGTCCAGAGAAGATTCTTCCACAAGCTCTCACGGTCCTCAGGGTGTGTTGTGGAAAATTAAGACAAGCCTTAATGTTCTTCTGGGTCAGCCGTAATAGTCAGAGGCCCGCAGTATCTTGTATTTTTCTTTGTTTTTTTCTTAACTTCCTGAATTTGCCTCCGCCAAACATTGGAACCTACTTCTGTGAAGGTTCTGTCCCAGATCTTCTGGTGTAGATAATGTGTCTCACTGTGGACCTTTGGAGTCCCAGAAACTTAGAAACAACCTTGGAAATCTTCCCAGATTGATATGTATTTCAACCAACTTATTCTTCATCTCTTTCTATATCTATTTCTTTGAATTTCCTTGAACCTGAATATATGTATTCAGGTTGCTTTTGTTTTATGTTAAGGTCTGTTTGAGGATCTGACACAATTTAGTATTAGACACACACAGAAAAATGGAAGAAATCAGGAGTGGCTCGAATTCTGTTTTACAGCACTGCACAAAGAAAAAGAAGTGGAACCAGTATGAAACATTGAAGACCACGTTGAACACCAAATGATATATAAAGGATATTAAACCAATCTCTGTAGAATGTTTCAACGTGATGTGACCTTTGACATCAAATATATTGCTGAGATGTTTCTGGCGTGGTTATCTGTTGGTTTGCTTCGGACATATCAGCCTTAGAGTTAAACATGCATATAAGCAGCTTTTTGGTGTAAATGTTCTCCGAGCTTCTCTGTTTGATGGAACCCTCTGTTCTAATCACAGCATGTAGAGGATAGAGGTCCTGCCCAGGAGGCCGGACTCAATGCTGGTGACCTCATCACCCATGTCAACGGGGAGTCGGTCCATGGTCTGGTCCATACGGAGGTGGTGGAGCTCATCTTAAAGGTAGGGAATACCTGCATAATTTATTCCTCCAGTTAAGGATTTTATTTCTTTAACATTCTTTAGTTAATATCTGCTTATGCACATGGGAATCCTTTACATTTCTATTTCTATATAATCTACAGAGTGGAAACAAAGTGACAGTTACAACTACTCCGTTTGAGAACACTTCTATAAAAGTTGGTCCTGCCCGCAAGTCAAGCTATAAATCCAAGATGGCAAGGCGCAGCAAAAGGACAGGAGCCAAGGAGGGACAAGAGTATGTTATTGTCAAATACATGCATCCCATGAACACACAGCAGTAAAACATTTTATGTTTATTCCTCTCACTGTTTAAAGTTTTGCCTTTTCAGTAAGAAGCGCGGATGCCTGTTCAGGAAAATCACAAAGCAGTCCAACCTGCTGCACACCAGCCGGAGTCTCTCCTCCCTAAATCGCTCTCTTTCATCTGGAGACAGTCTGCCGGGCTCCCCCACTCACAGCCTCGCTGCTCGATCGCCCACCCAGAGTTACCGCTCCGCTCTGGAATCGCCTTACCTGGGTTAGTATTGATTTCATGTTTTCTCTTCTCACCTTGTTTTATAATGCGGTCGCTCAGCAAGGATCATATATTTTCAAGAGAAGAAACGGGTCTCAGGCCTCGGTGTCTACCTCATCGTGATGCCACTGGTCAGTGGGTGGGATGTATTAGGTAGTAAGTGAACATATGAACAATCATGACGTTCTGACTTTATTTGACAAGGGCCAAAGTTTGTTTCCTAGACAACTGGGTGAGCATCTTGGAAAGTGCCGGTCCAGTTTGGTGCCCCTGGTCTGCAGTGGTTAGAACCTACTAAAATTATCTACGAAAAGGCAAGAGATGTGCCGGCGATGTGGTCATGACAGGCTACTATTTCATGTTTTGCATTTGAAGTGTTTACTTAAATCAACGCCGTCAGAGGTTACGCCAGCCTGAACCCCGTCCTGACGTTTTATACACTTTTTCACGTACATCAAATGTTTCAAAATGCCAATGTTGTGAGCCTTCACTGCAGGATTCACTGAACCCAATAAAACAAATATGAAACTGCTCACTCAGAGAGAGATGTACTGGATCTCCACACTCAGCACCATGACACCTGCTGGACCCAATGATGACTTTAGAGATCTTTGTGATAGACAAACAGGATCTTTCAAAGAAAGCTTCTCTGGGGAACTTGTCTTTAGAACACTGCTACATCACTCCAGCATGTTGAGAAGTTACCCCCCTGGTGGTCAGAAAACTCAGAGATCAACGGGTGTCCGGTCACGCTTTGATCATGTTCATGCCTTTATCTAATTTTTCAAGTCGATCCTGATTCATTACTTGGTTCTACTAAATATGAGAAATACAATGTCAACATATTTTAATCAGAAAGTTGAGAATCTATCTCCTTTCCACTCCTCAGGTACCTCCTCTCAGAGCAGCTCCCCAGCGTCCAGTACCCCAAACTCCCCAGCAGCTTCTCACCACATGAGGCCCAGCTCCCTGCATGGCCTCTCTCCCAAACTTCACCGCCAGTACCGCTCTGCGCGATGCAAATCTGCTGGTAACATCCCTTTATCCCCGCTGGCTCACACCCCCTCCCCAACCACCTCATCTCCCCCACCTCTGACTGGCCACACAGTCGGGAGCTCCAACACCACACAGATGTTTCCTGTCAAGCTGCACTCCTCGCCTCCTGTTGCTCGCCCCCGTCCCAAAAGTGCAGAGCCACCCAGGTCACCCCTGCTGCAGCGGGTGCAGTCGGCGGAAAAGCTGGGCACACCAATGCTGCCTTCTTTATCGTCATCATCGTCATCGCCATCTCCTCTGACAGGTGGAGTGTCATTACGCAAGCACAGCCTGGAAGTGGCTCATGGGGACTACAGACGAGAGTCATTCCACTGTGAGCACAGCCTACAGAGTTTACTAGAGATGGAAGGAGAGAATGGACCTGCTCCCCCGTCTCCATCATCATCTTCCTCCCCTTCTCCCCCAATGGGAGGGGAGATTGGAGGCCTGAAGCCTGTCAGGAGGTTAGGAAGGCAGGAGTCACCTCTTAGCCGTGAGACACTGGTCACAGCAAAAGATAAAGATACCCAAACCACAGCATCCGAGCCCGCTAAGAGCGGAGCTCCCAAAACTGAGTCAAAATACAATGTTACCCTAAAGAATGACATAGTTGTATCTGCAGAGGACACCAAGTCTAGTCCAGCACTGGTTTCATCCACTCCAGAAGCCAAGTCTGACAAAATTCCAAATACAAGCAAGTCAACTTCTCAGACACCATTCTCCAAAAGTAAAGTCATTGAGAAAATCTTAACACCCAGCACATCAAAATGTCTTCAACAAGACGGCACACAGCAAGGTGCAAAGAAAAACAGCAGACCTGCAACTTTAGCAAACGCAGAAATTGGATCTGCAGTGAAAGCTCAGGAGAAGACCGAGGAGAAGTCAAGAGGCTCTGCACACACAGAAAAAGGCAACATGCCGAAAGCATCACTTGCAGAACAAACCAAGCTACACAGATGTACAGAGACGGCGGAGAAAGAAGGCATCGGCGGCCCCAATAAAGTAACCGAGTCGACCAAAGTCAAAGGACCTGCGCCCCCAGTTCCCACCCATGTTCAAAGCTACACAGCAGCTCGTGCACCAGCTGCTGCAAGATCCAAAGCGGAGAGGACTTCACAAAGTTCCCGCATAGGTAAGGATGACAGGCCCCTCCTAGAGGTCATGGAGGAGAGTCCCATGCCACCTTCCTCTAATTCAGCTTCGCTCTTCTCGAGCAAATCTCGCCCTATGTCTCCTGGAGACAAACCCAGCTTTGTCACCCAGCTCACGAGTGTAGCTAAAACTGTGCTTGGGCCGATGAAAGGGGTTTCGCAGGAAGGAGCCAAGGTAAAGGATGTCTCCAAGAGCAATGAGGAAATGAGGGGAAACGCAGCAGGAAAACCAGAGGCTTCATCTGGAGGCGGCCGTCGAGGGACGCAAACAACGACCTCAGCCAGTGGCGGCACAGTCCTGTCGGATAAAGGCAACAGCCGGAGTACCAAGCATCATTCATGATGAGACCGTTTGTGAAGAGTGAGACTCTCCCATGTAATGCCTTTTACTGTAGCGTCAAACTGACATATCGTGAATTAACATGACTTTAAATGGAGGGAGGTGTGAATGCCTGAAGAAATAAGACCAAATAGCTCATGTGACATGTATGCACATATGATGTGAACAAAGACAAAAAACTGTCTGTTTGTGGCAATGTGATGTGCATCTAAGAAAAAGCATATGTCCTAATGCATGTCTGAAACTGAACGTGATGAGGGAATATCTAAAGATTAAAACGAAAAAAATATATATGGGACGAACCTTAAGGTAGTGATCACTGTGAACCACCTTTCAACCAAACGCTACCGGTTAATTAAGTGCAAACGAGCGGAATTCTGTTAAAAACAGGCATTTTTCAACTTCAGATCAGCTTCAGTACCATCATTAATTTGATCAACATAAAATGTGTCCCTTTAAAGTTAGTTGTAGTCAGGAACATTACAGACTTACTGGAAGTTGGACAAAATAACCAACATGTGATGTGACGGAGAGGAAATCAATTGATTCGCTTCAAATCTGTTTAAAGGGCTGAATTTCGGTGAAATCAAGAGGTTGATTAGACGAACTTGCACAGGGACACTGACATGTGCTTATCATGGTGCTTTTTTGGTGTTCCCAATGAAGAGACATGCATGTGCTCCAGACTGGACGGGAGGTAAGAGGAAAGGGTTGCAATAAACTGTGTAAACACATTTTGTTTTAAATGTTGTCCCCATTGGTCATAGTGACAGGTGCAATAATACATTTTGCATTTGTTTAGTTAATAGATTTTTGTGTAGTGCGAGGGTATAGAACCATAATGAAAGTAGCATGATTATAGCTTAAAAATGCTCTTTCACCCATTCTTTTCCATTTATGTATATGCATACTGTGTTACATGTGAAGAAAAGTGCCAGTCGTTTACTTTAGGGATAATGGGATTTTTTTTTATTTGACAATTATAATAATATGCAAACCAACTGTGCGCAGTTACGTAAAACCGGGCACAGTTGACAGTGATACGGTCAACTAGATAGTGTCATCACTAGATAGTGATAGTAGATTAAACACAAATCCAGGAGTAAATATGTTGAGATTGTCTTAGTTGTGAGGTCTTGTTGTGTGATAAAGAAAAGTGATAATATGAGACACCTTGCTTGGCTTTCTTAGACAACCACCTTGTGGATGATTATATCATGTGAGACCAAAAGTCTCAAGAGATAAGTGTACATTTAGCCTGTAGATGTTTCCATTCCATGCATTACTATTCTACTCTATTTATTATTTTGTGAATTAATTCATTTAGATCCGATTCAAATGATCTCGCATTGAAAGTGTTCATGTTATACATCAGGATGTCATGATGTGAGAAAATTGCACTTTATTTTGTGTCAAACATTTGTATTTGTCTTACATATTTATTTCATTTATTTTATTATTGCTTCTTTAGATATTTAAGTCAATGTTTTATTTATTCAAATAGCTTACATGTTCATGAGTTACTAAGAAATGATTTGTTTATTAAAAAGTTTGGACTGTAAAACTGACCATATCTGTATAACTCTCCAGTTGTTTGAACTTTTAATGCTATCATCCCATGAATCTAAAATCGTATATTGTTGTCATCCAAGCGTTTGACTTGTTATCTGACTCCATATTACATTGATACATATTCATTTGCCTCAGTTGTTGCAAATTAAAGTCTAATGTGCAAGAATGTGTGTAATAAAAAGCTGAGATTCACCTCGATGTGCCTTTTATTTTTTTCGATGAAGACATGAGACTGGATGGACAACAGGAAGAAGCGTTATGGCTTATTGGTTCGCTGTTGACCAATCACATGAGCGCTGGTATGTCGTCACTACAAACAGGAAGTCAGAATTTATGTAGCTGCTACGGTTTAAAGGTTTTGGTGAGTTTTTCGACACCAACGACACAAAAGCCACAACACTCTCCCCGGAAAATTAATGAATTGAAGTACAACTGGCGATGACTCACTAACGGTAATTTCTGAACATTTATTTTTCATTTGATTATTCCTCTAAGGTTGACTGTGTGAGTGGACGGTGTAAATGAAGATGAATGAACTTAAATGACCTGCTCGAAGTGAGATACGAATTTCTGCCTCAAATGTTTTCTGAGGAGTTATATTTCCTTCGACGTGTTTCTTATTCCTGGTCATAATATGAAACATTATTGTTTGTTATTGTAAGACGGACACGTCATGAAGATAACACGGTCTAAAGGTATGCTTTACAAATACAGTATGTAATGTATTCAGCGAAACAGGTTTGGATTTTCAAAGAATTCAACTTTTGTTATGATTATTTTTAAAGCCCATTTATATATCTTTGTTAAATGAGGTGTTGATTTTCTAACCATGTCCTGGAACAACCTCCTAGTTGTAACTTTTTTGTAGAATACACATGACTGTACGGCTCTGTATTTTCGTCAACAAAGTAAGACACAATGAACAATGTATAAAATTACTTTTGCTTATACTTTTACACATTTCTTATTAAATTCCCTTAGTTCACTTATTTTTGCACAAATATTTTCAAATGAATAACATTTTATTTTAAAACTGGATTATTCAATATTGATATTTGGAATTAGAAAAAAGATGTATTATCATTGTCATAGCAATTTTAATCAACAAATATTCTTGAAGGAACAAAACAGGTATTCTTTTTTTTTTAAATGACCATAAAGTCCATCTTCTGGAGTTGAAGGTGGTGACAAACTTGCTAGGAACAACAAGATATTATATTCAAAATGTCAACCGAACTCTCACCAATAATGTCATGTTGCAAGACATGAAAAGAGAATACTTTTGATTTAACCATGGTAACATGTTCTTGTATTTAAATCTCAAGGCAAAAGACGACGTATACTGTAAAACCAAACCATTAAGTTTACAACCTCCTCAAAGATATAATGCTTCCACATAAACTGATTTATATCATTCCAGATATCTCAAAAAGGAGAGCCAAAACGTTAAGCATGTTGATTTTCTTTTGTATTTATTTTAATTAAATGTTTTATATTTCGGTTGATAACTTCCTGTTCCTTCTCATTAGCTCATCAACTGACAACTTTTCACTGGTTATTCTAGCCTGAAATGCTATTCTGCAACAATATACCTTTACTAATGGATAAACATGAGCTAGAATTAAGGGATACACTTACGAAACTGACATTGGTTGAAAGTAAAAACAGAAAACGGTGCAATGAAAACATCACATGCAAGGAAGCCTGACGTACATGGAAAAATACTAGATTTTCTCTCGTTAATATTTGTGTTTCTCAGAGGAGCAGTCGTGTTTATCATCAGTTGCTTTTGACTTTAACAATCTACTTAAACTAAGCCTATCTTCAAAACCATTTCACACAAATCCTGTATTCCGCTGATTATGGTGTTGACGAACTATGGTTATGACACGCAATGTGTCAACAAATAAGTTTTGCATTTAAAGTATACTAAAAAGCTGACTAGAGCAAAAGTGATTCCACAGAATGTGGAAGAGCTGAGAAATGGAAAAGGAGTCTTCAGATTTTTATCTGCCCTCAGTAATTAAATTCTTTTATTTTTTATTTCAAAAATCCTATAGTGTTGACAAGAACTCAACTGCACTGAAAATGCATAAAAAAATACCAATTTTCCGACTCATGAAATGATTAACTCAACTTCTTACAAATAATAATTATTATGTTTAATTGTGCTATTCTTGCAATTGTTTTTGCAATAAAATTAGCTGCAAGAAAATGTTTTTTTTTCAGGCACAGTCCACATATAGGATTTAGAATTGAACTGTATATAAGAAATATGTATCAAGCTCATACAGCCAGACTAGTTCTGTGCAGGTTCAGGTAATCAAGCTAAGAGTATGTACATTCTCTTCTCCAGCAGTCGAGCGTTCTCAGTTTCCCAGAGTAAAAACCAGTGGTTTGAAGAGAGGAGCGATGAGCAGAAAATATTGAAAGGGAAAGAATATTGATACAACCTAATTAAGTCCTAGGAATTGAACAGATTAATAGATATTTTAATAGCCGGCAGGTTCTCTTTGAATAATGTTGGATGAAATTGTTTTTCTGGTGGGGATTAGCATTTTAATTAATCAATATAACTATGGAATGGCGGAAAAGAGGTTGAAGACCTGAACTAAACCCATCTGATAGGTAATTTAGGTTACATTTCAATTATTTTGCCAATTATGTATTCAATATATATTCAATTTTAAATCTTATATCTGTAAGTTGACTTTGAGCGTCCTGAAAGGCGCCCGTAAATAAAATGTATTATTATTTTATTATTATTGATATTTGGCAGGACATTAGAAGAGAATATGGATTTTAACACTACACACTAGCTTTAAAAGTTTAACTTCACAAGCAAAACTTTTATCAATGCATATTTATATATATATTCATTTTATCATTTTTTTTTTTTTTTTTTTATTTATTCAGGTTGACGTTCTCTCAGTTTTTGGACTGATTGTGGATAATAAAGAAATTGAAACTTTATTGTTAAACTTGCTTTATAGAACTGAATCAAGTGAAAATAAGTCAGGCTACCTGGAAAAAGCCTGGTTTAGTGGACAAACTAGCTTTATGGGACAGAGCTCACTGCACAGTGGACAGTTCTTTCTCTCTCCTCGTCTTCATCACCGTCTCTTACTTTTTCTCTCTCTCTCCTCATGTCTTCTGTCACTTTTTCTCCCGATGCTGATCTCTGATTGTCTCAGTCTTTTCATTTATGTTTCTTGTCATGCTGTAACTTCAATGTCTTCACAATGCTCAGAAATTGGACACGAATCTCAGCAGGAGCTGTTTGTCAGATAATATCTGGGTAAGAATGGCCTTTAACTAACTACCAGCAGTCCACTGGTAAACTACTGTACTTACCTGGATCTCCATGTTTTGTTTCTGTCATCAAAGAACCAACGTTTACTCCACCTCCAGATTTCATGTTTTGATGAACTTTTACATAACGTCCCAGCTTTTATAGATATGGGGTGGTCAGCGCTCAAAATATTGTGTCAAAAATGATGTCACTGCTTCTTGTTGCAATACTCTTGAATTTTCTAGTGTAACGTGTTAGAAGAAGCTTCCAGAACCTCTCCTACTACAGCTCATGTCTGAAATTCCCTCAGTCACAGGCTCAATCACATGGTTTCCTTATTTAATCACTTTCATGATAAATGATCCATTATTGATGTGGTTAATAGTGACGAATTAGCACAGAATGTCCTTTTGAAGGCAAGTAATCTAATGTTCTTGTAAATGGGAAGATTCTGTCATATGCACTCAATGTGTGATCTCATAGAAAATTGGCATGGAAATAACGATCGGTTCTTTACTCTCGGTCTTGGTGATCAACAGTCATGAATCCCCACACCTCCTTGGCACGCTTTGAGGACCAACCCCTGGCTGATGACCAACTGGATGACTGGCTGTTTCTCTCCTATGAGTCCTCTGGGTCGATTGTGCCTGAGCACCTGGAGGTGAACAGAGACACCCAGGAGGCAGAGGACAGAGGCAAACTCAAAACCAAGTTGGTATCAGCGTGGAACAGCGTCAAATATGGTCTGCTTTACCGCTTTGTATAATTACTGTTTTATTTTCATTGAGGCATGTCTGATTTTTCCTTTTTCTTTTTCTTGTGTGTGTGTGTGCGCGTGTTTGTTTGCGATTAACTTCAACGTTCCCTAAATTACATTTCAGGCTGGTCCTGGAAGCAGAAATCTAAATTCAGTAAGGACTCTCCGGTGATCATGCTGGGACATTCCTATGAGCTCAAGGATCAAGGTGCCGTAGCTCTTCAATGATCTCTTTTATGTGATTGTACAGCCAAAGGAAAATGTTCATTTGTGGGCTGTAACTCTTTCAGAGGAGAGGGAGCTTTTCCGTTGCTCCTTTGCGTCTCTCCTGTGGTTGACGTACAGACGGGGTTTCCCTCAGCTGGCAGATGGTATTCTGACCACCGACAGTGGCTGGGGTTGTGTTCTACGCACGGGTCAGATGCTGCTAGCAAAAGGCCTGCTGCTGCACCTGATGCCTCCAGGTGATGACAAACAGAAATGTCTGAGACGTTAGAAGTTATACACACACGGTTAACCTCATGCAACAATTATCACATCACATAAAATACTAAATTACAAGTTAAAATGAGTTCTACAGCGTTTGTGAAATTACAGTCGCCCATCATAATGCTGGACGTTTTTTCATAAATGATAGGCTTATGTGATAATTAGGATGAGTAAAAAAGTGATTACTATCATAAAGTAGATTATAATAAACATTCTCACACGCTTATATCCTTCCTATATGGCTATAAATATATTGTATTATATTTTGTTCATTATTTCTTATTCTTACTCTCCACTCTTTTAACAGTTTTTCTAAGGAGAATCTGTAGGTGATGAATTTCCCCCCTGCGATCAATGAAGTATTTTTGTGATTGGACTAACGTGAACAAACATTGCATAATCGATCCATGTTGAAATAGAAAACTGGTGTCCCATTTAAGTTACCCTGTACAACATTCCTAATACATACTTTACATTTGGGCACGGCTGTTGCTCAGGAGGTAAGCGTGATCAGCCACTTATTTGAAGGTAGGGGAATCAGTCCCCAGATTTCCTCCTGTTTTCGGCATGTGGGAGAACTTAAGCAAGACACTGAACCCCACTTTGCTCCCTGGACTTCTTACAGTGGAGCCCCGCTGCTCACTAGGGACGGTTAAGGTCTCGAGGACTTATTTCACAATGTTTTACAATGCATGACTAGGTGAAAATGAAGATTAAACATTATTATTATTATTGTTATTTTGAGGTTGGACTTGGCGCGTGAGCCACCGTGCAGCCAGAGATGACATGGACCCTCTAGTGATCCGTGCAACAGACAGCCCAGAACATGTGCTGAATTCATTTAAGGGGCCCAGCAAGAGGGGGCGAAGACTGAGCTTGGATTCCCACCTCGATAGGTCCAAGGAGGCTTCGCACAGACAGGTGGTGTCATGGTTTGCAGACTATCCCACAGCCCCTTTTGGGATACACAATCTGGTGCAGTTGGGCAGAAGCTCAGGGAAGAAGGCCGGGGATTGGTATGGACCCTCAATTGTAGCCCACATCCTCAGGTGAGTCCACCAACCGAGTTCTCCTACGCAACAAAATGAAACATCCTAATATTGAATAGATTATTTTTTTTTTCCAGGAAAGCTGTGGCAGGATTGGTGGACCTTCCAAATCTAACCGTGTATGTTGCACAAGATTGCACCGGTGAGTGGAACATTTCCTTCAGCTGTGTTTTTGCTGTCACTTCTGAAGGGTTACAGCAAGCGCAGCCGTTTCCTCACAGCTGTCCGTGCATAGAAATGTGCTCTGTTCTTATTTAGACAATTTTATTTTCTCATTTCTTTGTTTATGGCCAGTTCAGAGTGAGGAGGTTCTAAGGAATGTGTTCCATCGATCCCATCAGTCTGTCACATTTCATCCATTTTTTCCAGTTCCTTGTTTACAATTTGGACTTTGGCTACTTACATTTCCAGAATTATTCAATACTTTTAACTAAACATTGCAACACAAGCACAACTGATTGCTAAATTGGTGCCTTTTTGTTTCCATGGTAACAGGTTTTGTCTCACTCAGTGAGCGCGATTTGCCTCGGAGGTGGGATTCTCCCACATCACCCAAAAACTCTTCAAAATAGCTTCTTCTTTTTCTTTGGTTTGAATCCCTTTAGTAATCCCCACTATGGATCATCTTTTTCTCATCTTGCTACGTCACAGCAACCAACTGCATGTCCTGTCTCACCACATCCAGAAACTTCCTCTTTGGTCTTCCTCTTCTTCTCCTACCTGGCAGATCCATCTCCACCATCCTTCTACCAATAGATCTACTATCACTCCTCTTCACATGTCCAAACCGTCTCAATCTGTCCTCTCTGACTTTGTCTCCTAACCCAAAAAACATCTGAACATCTTCAGAACTGCTTCCTGTCTACTGGTCAGAGCCACAGTCTCTAAACCATCCAGCAGAGCTGCTCTCACCACCATCTTGGAAACCTTTCCCTTCACCCCTTCTGCTACTTTTCTCTCACAATTAAGTCCTGACAGTCTTCTCCACCCTGCATGCACTCGCTTCTTCACCTCTTTTCCACACTCCCCGTTGCTCTAAACAGTTGACCCCAAGTACTTAAACTCCTGCACAGTCTCCACCTCTACTCCTTCATCATCACAGTTCTACCTGCCTCCCTTTCATTCACACATGTATTCTCTCTTGCTGCCACTGACCTTCATTCCTCTAGTCTCTGGTGCATACCTCGACCTCTCCAGGTTTTTACTCCACCTGTTTCCTGCTCTAACTAAAGATCACAATGTCATCTACCAACATCATAGTTCATGCAGACCCCCTCCTGTCCTCATCTGTCAGCCTGTCCATCACCATAGCAACAAGTAGGAGCTCAGAGCTGATCCTTGGTGCAGACCTCCACCGCAAACCCATTCATCACTCCTACTTCACACCTCTCTCTTCATGCTGCTCTCATACATATCCTGTACCACCCAAACCAACTTCTCTGTCACTCCAGATTCCTCATGCAATCCCACAATTCCTCCCCCCAAAATCTGCCGTACACTTTCTCCAAATCCACAAAGCAACTCCTCCTGACCTTCTCTGTACATCTCTGGTACCACCAGAGTCACTCTACATTCTACCATTCTATGCTGTCTGGATACATTCTCCCCTGTCGTCACCTTGCAGTCACCAATCCCTTTCAGATTGCATCTTCTGCATGAGATGTAGTCCAACCTGTGCTCCTCCCTCTTCTTGAAATACGTGTTCACCACAGCCATTTCCATTCTTTTTGCAAAATCTACCACCGTTTGTCTTTCCACGCTCCTGTCCTTTACACCACACCTTCCAATCACCTCCTCATCTCTGTTCCCTTCGCCCACATTCCTGTTGACGTCCACTCCAATCACTACTCCCCCCCCGCCATCGGAGGAGGCTACTTTCCTCAGTAGAAGTACACTGACCTCTGGCCCCTCTGGGGCTGGGTTAAAAAAATCTGTTCAAAACAATTTTCACAGAATCCTAATCATGATTTCGGCTTTCTTTATGGAGTTGTAAAAGGTAGAAGTTTGAGAATGCGAGAGGAATGATTGAAACGTCTCCTTCTTACTGTGTGTTCAGTCTACCTACAGGATGTGAAGAGCCTGTGTGAGCGACCTCCACCTCAGCCCTGGAAGTCTGTCATCATTCTGGTTCCTGTGCGACTTGGAGGACAAAATCTCAATCCTTCCTACATCACATATGTCAAAGTACTCAAACATCATGCTATACTTTTACTCCTGTGTAAAACCAGTAGTTTATTTTAGTCAAATTAAAGCCCTTCCTCCAGGATATTTCTCTCAGATTAAAAGATAAAAGACAATTACACAATAATTCTTTATTAGTTTACCCCTTGAGACATTCTAACTATGGGAGTCATTCTCTCGGTCTCCCTACTGGTTGCACAGTTCAGTAATATATAAATAAATGCCCAGCACTGGTTTGTGTATATTTATGTCTGTCAAGAGGAACACAAAAAAGAAAACAACTTTTTTCTCTTGTTCTCCTCCACAGAAACTCTTGACCTTACAGTGCTGCATTGGAATCATTGGCGGCAAACCAAAGCATTCTTTGTATTTCGTTGGCTTCCAGGGTATGTGCTGCAACACGCTACATAACCATCATTGCGCCAAGCCGTTACATTTCAGTCCCATCACTCATTTTTCTTCCACGTATTCAAAAGATGACCACCTGCTGTACTTGGACCCTCACTACTGTCAGCCCACAGTGGATATAACAAAGGAGAACTTTCCCTTGGAGGTAAGAGAAGCAGCATTTATCTTCTTGCCATCCGATTTATTTTCTTCCATGTGACACTAATATTTAGTGATGTAAACAAGTAGCGCCCATCCCATTCATTTATTATTTCGGATTGAGCCTCAGGCGCATCCATTCAGCTCTTTAGATGATTGTAATGAAAGCCTCTACTCATCGGTGTGCTTTTATCTTGCTTTCGCCTCATACCACGTGCAGTCCTTTCACTGTAAACATCCCAGGAAGATGTCTTTCTCTCGCATGGACCCCAGCTGTACCATAGGATTTTATGCTAAATGCAAGAAGGACTTTGAATTCCTGTGCAAAGTTGTTCATGAGGTACGTGGTCATGTTATCCACCTCTATATTCATGGGGGAAAATATATGATTTGATTCTTAGTTGTGGGATTTTTGTTCACGACGTGAAGATAAGGATTTTGAGCGTGACATCCTTTAACAAAATAGAATTAAGTCTTACGGGTTCTGGTCCCATCTTTCTCCGATAGGCTCTGTCCACCTCCAAAGAGACGTACCCCATGTTCATATTTGCAGAAGGAAACAGCCAGGAGGACGAGGAGAAGACCCCCACAAACAGCACTACTTACATACAGAGGAGGAGTAGGAGGAGCGAGGCGAGACTGGTCAACACCAACAATAGCTTGGATGAGTTTGTTCTGTTGTGAATAAAAGATCAGATCTGTGATCAGTGATCACATACTGTATAAATGCCGTTCAAAGAGAGGTAAGATGTTTCACACTACTGAGCGCAGGAGCAACCGATGTCCACGAACAATGACCTCAAGGGACGAGCTTCTCTGAAGTCATCAGCTGGCAGTAAACACACTAATATATTTTATTGCTCTTTTCTAATTATTTTGTATTTATTATTTATGATCAGAGTATTTAAAAGTGTCTTTTTTTTTTAAATTTTTCGATCTCATCCTATTTGCTGTTTATCCGTGAAACAGATTTTAGTCATTTTAGTTCATCTAATCTTTGACGGGAAAGAAGCAGGTTTACCATTAGATACATATTTTCTTACTGTTCGTGACAGGATGTGAAGCTTTTTTTAAAGAATTAAAAATATGGGATTGGTGTAAACATGTAAAGCTCATTTACTTGAGAGGTCAAATGTTGTTGCAAAAGGAAAAGGTCTTCCTACAAATATTTTCATGAGGATAATTTCACTGTCTTTTGTCTGAATAAAGCAAAAATGGTGAACCGGTTTGTCATTCTTCACAATGTCACGACCACATGAAAGACGGTGAACTTTGGTACCGACATTTATGTCCGCCCCAAGTTTTAGTGAGAGGTGTATCATCACCAAGTAAATGAAACAAACATCATAGAGTGTAAAAGATTTAACTTTGAATAAAACAGCCTTTGAGATTTTAAGGTTTGTGTCATAATATTACGCTTGATAATGATATTTCGGATCGGAATCCAAATTAAATAATACCATCTAAACCCTTGATCGTGGAAATCTGCTCCTAGTATTATCAATCATGAGTTGAATGTAAAAATGGGATTTTCTCTCATGGTGGACTGGGTGCAAATTTTTCTGTCGATGTAACTTATTTCTTTTAAGTGATACATGAAATCCATTTGAATGATGCTGAACCTGTTTTATCTCCACGACATACTGGTCGCAGGGCCACGCCTCTCGCCTTTCCGTTACCATACGTTGTCGCAAAGCATTTCCACCATCCAAATATATATTTTAACCCTTCAGATTCTTGATCGAATCGAACATCGTGGTTTATCATGATTTGTCCATATCTGTATTTTTATTTGGATCGGACGGATTCTATCATTTATTTTAATATTGGGAAAAGTTTGTTTTTTTTATAAGGCGATATGACGCATATACATATGTGTCATATATACATATAAACACATATATACGTTGAGGAGAGTTCAGAGTGATGGAGACACTGCATCAGGATCCACCTAATAATAATTAATTGTCACATCGTACACAGTACAAACGTTCAAAAGATTTCCCATCAGCATCTACTGCACTTATTTCTTATGTCTGACATATATAATAATACATTTCATTTATAATGCACTTTACATTTGGATCAAATCTCAAAGTGCTAATATATTAGCCGGTTAGGGTGCTAAAATGACATATTAAACATTGCAAACCCCTGCCTAGGACACTGAAAGTTGTTTTTGAAACTGATTTCCACGCCTGAATGAATGATAACATATTGGGGAGTAAATGAGTCAATGTTGCAGCGGTTCTATTCCATGTCATTATCAGGCTTTTCTGATTCCTGGAATCATTTCTCTGGTGACTGTTAGAAAAGGAAAAAAAAGACAATGTTGTACATGCTGTGTCTTTGGAATAAAGAAATGAGAGAAAACAGACTGAAAGAATGCATGGATGTTTGGTAGCTTCACCTGTCACCAATGTCTCGTGTAGATATGTGGAAACAAGAAATCCTGGTTGACCGTGGGAAAAATCACTTGTGAATCTGAGTGTGTCGTTTGACAAACACATTAAGCGGATGAAAAGTAGAACCATCCTGAAAATGAAGGATCTGTGTTGACAATTTTGGCATGTTTATTTGGATAGCTGTAAAGTGGTGGGTCTAATAAGGGAAAGCAAATTCAACTTTATTATCTTGAACCGTCGATGTTTGACAACTCAACTTCTTGTCGTGTGTTTTGAGAAAAACGTAATGCATAATAATAAAGATATACATCCCTCTGAGTCTGCACCGGTGGGCTGAGCATCTCTCATTCAATGCTGATAAGTTATTAATAGGTCTGTGATTTTCTACTGCATCCTCCTAATCCAGCCTTTAAGCCCACCATAGTGGCTGTGGAAAATACAATACAAAGACTGAACATAAAGTCTGTTTGACTAAACATAAAATAGTTTTTTATACGATAATTTAAAGAAGAACGACAGCCAAAGCGTATAGTAGAAAGGTACATCCTCTTTGCTACTTCAAATGCAGCAACACATGTTTGACTTCAAGTTCAAGCAGACAATTAAGTCCCATAGTCACCATCAGACCTTCTGTAAAGCTGGCTGGAAAGACACAGGTCCACTCTAAGCAGTCCAGCTTGAACAAACGTCTGCTTCGGGTGGTTTCCTCTTGATGGGCTTACTGTGGAGAGTACGTCAGCATGGGAATGTGTACAAACATGAAAGATACTAACCTTGAGCTCAACATTACATCACATTCCAACATGCAGCGGTATATAACGGATTAACAGGCTAAAAAATACATATGGAGTTTAAAAAAGGGGCTTTATTACTCCCAAAGGGTTTTATAGAAGTGGTGGTATTAAGCTTGAATTTCATTATTATTTTCATTAAACTCAAAATAATAAATAAAGAATGAATAGAATAACTACTCTTTTTGTATAAATTCAATAAAGTATAACATTAATATGTATAATCCACTTTTATGCCGATGATAAAAGGTGACCACTCTGCTGTAGTAATATCCATGATTATGTTTCAAGTATTTAAAAGGGTGTGCATAATTTGTTTATTGGTTTGTTTATGAAGCAATTATTGGATCAATAGAAAACTTATCAGAAACTCTGTTTATTCTTCATTATCTGTAACAGCTCATCCTGATCAGGGGGGGGGGGGTTCCCTAGGGTCCCCATAGATGTAAGACACTGTTTTATAGATTCTCATTCACCCATAGCAAGGCAAAAAAGCTATTTTATATATTTATATATATATAACCTTAAAATAATATACCTTTAAAGTAATATAATTAAGTAATATAATTGTTTCTATTTTTCTAAATAGAAACAATAAAAAAGAAGTCATATTTTTTTTAATAATCAAATTAGAATAGACAAAAAGTACTAATTATTGTTTGAATTTTGGACAGAATTAGCATGGAAATGGATTGTTCTCCCGTTTATCCTCCGCTGGAGATCCTCCTCTTGACCCAGATAATCTGCAGACTGCACCAAATTAATAACAGAATTAAACTGCATTGTGTAATTCATTCCAGAAATTCTTTCTTCTCTAATGTGCAGAGAACGCTAAGAGGACGAGTGATGCATGAGTGGAATTATTATCAATTAACATTTAGTGATAACGATATTAACACTTTTTTGACAATATAACATCGTCTTCACAGAAGTACATACCCAATCTGGAATAAACTGGATATCAGTCGGCGCTGTTACCTTTTTTTTAAGCTTTTAATTGAAAATATTATTTTCTAATCTATTCAGGCATTTTTACTAAATCCTTTGCTTGATGTCAGTGCCGAGGACCCCTGCTGTATCACGTGACCGTGACAGTGAGGTCACATGGTCCCTATTAAATCAGACTTGAAAGAAAGGTCGTTTTTTCCCTCTACTAAGACTACGTGGGATTATTACGTTTATTTCGTTTTCACATATCTTGTTGTTTCGGTCATTTCACAAAGGAATAAACGTGCAGTTAAACGTTGTCCTCCATAATCCCGATCTCCCCTCCCCCATACCGGCTTCTCCTTCCCTCATCCCCCACTCTGACGCAGCTTTCCCTGGGAATCCGGGAAGTGAGTGATCCGGCGGACGGGGGCGCCACAGAGTCGCAAGGCCGGTCTCTACGCCGCTATCTACCGAAAGAGGGGGGTGAAAGAAAAAAAAAAAAAAAAAAAAGACTGGGTTGGTCGGTCTTTGTTTCTGGCTAGTAAGAAAACCAAGAGACGCTGAAACCGGTGGGGACCCAAACATCGCTTTTCACCATTCGTGTAAGTCAACGATCATTTTGTGCTGGATGAATAGAGTTTTCAACTCCCTCGCCTTCATGTAAAATGCCTTTAAAAATACATTTGTGTTGAGGGAAAGCCCGACATCGCAGTGGCTCTGCCGCGGCGCGACACTATGCAATGAATGAAAACTGTTTTTGGAAATGTGCTCAGAGCGGAGCACCGAGCCAGAGTACGGGAGGCGCGCTGGATCAATCAGCTGTAGTGATGAGAGATGCTCTAACCTTTCACATGCAGCCGCATCTGGACAAACACCGCGGGAAAAAACAGATTTTTGTGCCTAATTGGCCTGTGAGAGCGTGGCCGGCTAGGCTAGTCACTAGCATGCTAGCCATCGTTATGATGTTGTGTCGGGCTGATAGCTAACCTTTTTAGCGTTTCCATCAGAGTAGTACAATGAGAGTTAGAACAAACTGTCCGGGGAACAATAGTAATCTCATAACATTATGTGATACATCAGGCTAAAACACCGATTTTACTGCTTATCGTAGTGAAAAGTTGAAGTTTAACGGTTTAAGCTAGGCCTGGCTAACGGGACGTTAGCTAACATAAGTCAACTTAAATGTAAACATCTGAAACTTCTTTTTGTATTTACCAACTGCTGTCACAGTCACTTCAGATAAATGTTTATCGTCAATCAGGGGTTGTATTTTGTAACCGGGTCGTGTTTTGTCCCGTAAAGCAACGCACTTTGAATTAAAGTTACATTTGATATTTACTTTTGGATATGTCTCTGGTTTCTCTCCAGTGAGATCTCTAATATTGGTATTGTTTCACTGAGCAGCCAGTAAAAATGATTTAAAACAAGAAAGAAAGATCATTTCATCCAACAATAACATAAAAATGATGTATCTGATCAATTTATGGTTTAGATGCAACAGCAGCCTCATTTTACACTGTAGATATATAAAGATTTATAGATATATGGATATAAACAAACCAGCTGCTTTTCTGAAAACATCAGTGGATGAACTATTCTCTTAATTTTAGTAAACTTTTCAAAAACAAAACACTACACATAGTAGTAATACAAATGGTTATCTGCCCTTTTCTATACTCCCATATCGCTACATCAATCCAGGCTTTGACCTCAACATAAATATTATTAAGGAAGTTTAGAATATTTGATTTTGATTTGCTTTCTGTTTTCTTAACATGAAGAATGACTAATGTTTGAGAAACTTTAAGTCAGGATCCTTGGAATTCCACATGCTAACTCTCTTAACATGGACTTAAAATTGAATTAACTTCTACGATCCCCATCGTTAAAGCTTAATACAAACTACTTCTCTATGTTTTCAGTGAAAACTTTTTTTTCTAGTTTTATTCGGGACTAAGAAGTTTTCAAATCAAGTTAATGTTGACTTTTCCTTAATTTATTCTCTTGCATCCAGCTTGTCTATAACTAACATACTTATTATTAGTCATATACACACAGCTACAAAAGTATGGTTGAGGAAATTCAGAATTAAGAGGTCCACCACAAAAAGAAATGTCCTTTGCATTGTTCAAATGTACACTCTTCCTCGCCTTCTATAACCCTAATTATATATCCTAATTGTAATCTTCTTCAAAGATTCTTTCGAACCCTATCTTGAATCATCTTTCCTTAATTTACTGAAAATCATAAATTTATTAATAATCCAATTTAAAGATGATTTATTTTCATAACCGCCCCAAGGGAAGGAAGTTATATTTTAATTCCAGTTTGTTTGTCTGTCTGTCTCCAGACGATTAAAGTTTGGTGACAGTAACTCATTTTGCAGCAATTTAAATATGAATAATGAGCCGTATGGAGTCGTACGTCACAATGAGTTGATGCTCTCTATTAAAATAGTCAATTTTTGATGCTTTTGTTCCTTTGATGTTCTTTGTTGGGATGGACCTGGCGCCTCAGTTTCAAGAGATCTTTTGATTCCTTTGATGTTCATTTGGGGATGGAGCTGGGGGATCAGTGGGCTGATCAGAGGCGCTGAAGTGGAAGGCGCAGGAGAGGAGCAGCTATAGAGTATATGAGAGATACTAAAGAGAGTTTGTTGCCGTTGTTGGTAATGGAGAAATCTGAATACATTTTCCTAAACCTTGGCTTATGTTGTGCCTTGAGAAGAACCGAAAATTATGCAACAATGTCTGTTTAAGATTTAGACTGAAATAAATCTCCACATGTTCAAAGTCACATGAAGAAAATGAGAGAAGAAGAAATAAAGTAGGGTCAGAGGAAGGTTTTGTCCCTTGGTTGAGGTTTGCGCTCTCTGCATGCTTTTTCTAGTTCTTAAATGTGTCCATTTAAGACAAGAAGTGCCCCCCTAATATAAGAGTAGGGGAAAAACAGAATGGAGTAAGCTAGCAAACTTTTGTCTCTGGTCCCTGATGGGTTCGGATCATTGCCTTAATTCCGTTTGCTGTCTTCTCACAGGGGTACTTGCTGCTGCCACACTTTTCCAGTTTTCCCTGAGAGATGTCCACCCCTGACCCCCCAATGGGAGGGACACCTCGGCCTGGACCCTCCCCAGGCCCAGGTCCATCTCCAGGCAGCATGATGGGTCCAAGCCCAGGGCCTTCTCCAGGCTCAGCCCACAGCATGATGGGGCCAAGCCCAGGACCTCCAGGATCTGGACACCCCCACCCTCCACAGGGACCCTCAGGATATCCTCAGGACAACATGCACCCGATGCACAAAGTAAGAGACCATTTAGCTTCTTTCTTACGTATATCTTTCTCATAAATGACCATAGAAAGCTGGCGTGTTTTTCTAAAAAGCCAAGCTTCTGTAAAATACAAAGCTTTGGGACGACTTTTATGATTCAGAGTTTATATCAAAATGTGTCTCACAGATTATTCTGTCTTCCGTTAAGCCCATGGAAGCCTCGCACGAGAAGAGCATGCCTGATGACCCCCGCTTTAGCCAGATGAAGGGCATGGGCATGCGACCAGGGAGCCACAGTGGAATGGGACCTCCTCCAAGCCCGATGGACCAACATTCCCAAGGTAACAACATTGTGTTTTATGTAGCCTGTGATGTAGGTTATAGCAGGATGACATATTGCTAAAGACATTCATGTCTTTGTGCTGGCAGATTCTCCTCTTCCTCTTACAGTTTTTTTTACTCTCAAGAAAGTCAATATGAATAATTAAAAGCAAGATAAAAATTAACAATCTCCATTTTGTTCCTGAAATGTTCTACAGAGGAAGAACAGATAATTTTGTCATGCAGACACAATGTACACGGTTTTTGTGTCAACCCATCCAGCCGGTTTCTGTTCTTGTGGTACTACTGGTTTGACAGCGTGAGCTCAGAGCAGAAGGTTGGACAGTGGGAGGGGCTGAATTCAGAGGAACAAAGGCAGCTGTGAGACCAAACAGTCAGTGAGCAAAGGGAGACAGCAGGATGTGATGTAGAGAGTTTCAACCAGCTGTCATTTTCTGGCCTATATTGGAAATTGCTTAAGAATAAAATAAAGCAGCACATAGCATGCACTATTTTTTATATAGGCCATTTGAAATGAATGGGTGTGGTTGGCTCACATTCTTTAAGGCATCTGTATGTTTTTCGTGGTGAATATGTCGTCACATAACAGTATAAAGAACTTTGCATACATATGCATCTTGTCTGTGTCATTCAGGATACCCCTCTCCGTTGGGGGGCTCGGAGCATGCACCTAGCCCTGTACCAGCCAATGGGCCTCCCTCTGGCCCTATGATGCCTGGGGGTCCCTCTGGCCCTGGGGCTGGTCCCATGGAGGGCACTGGAGACCCTAACCAGGGAATGGGTCAACCTAGCCGTGGAGGCCCCCAGGGTCCAATTGGACCTGGCGGTTCGGGCGGTGGACCAGGTGGCACAGCTGGACCTACACCTTTCAATCAGAACCAGTTGCATCAACTCAGGGCTCAGATTATGGCTTACAAGATGCTTGCACGCAGTCAACCTTTACCAGAGCAGCTGCAGATGGCCATGCAGGGCAAGAGACCCATGCCAGGGATGCAGCAACAGCCAATGACAAACATGCCACCTACTCCAGGACCTGGAGTTGGTCCTGTTGCAGGTCCAGGACCAGCTCAGGCCAGCTATAATAGACCACATGGTGAGTTCAGTCAGCTTGTTTATTGGATTGATGCAGCACTGCAGGCTCTGAAGAGACATCTGGTGGTTGAACGTGAATATGTCTATTCAGATGTCCCAGTATTTTTAAGATTTACCTGAATTGCCCGTCCTTTTCAGGCATGGTAGGTCCCAATATGGCATCTCCTGGACCTGCAGGAGTTCCCCCAGGTATGCAAGGCCTGCCTACTAATGGACCCCCTAAATCATGGCCTGAAGGTAAATTTGTCATACGGCTCAACTTTCCCAGTACAGTATACTGATGTGAAAACTGGCTGACACCGCCCTCCTCTGACTCCTGCCTTCTAGGACCAATGGTAAACGCTGCTGCCCCATCCAACCCTCCTCAGAAACTGATTCCCCCTCAGCCCACTGGCAGACCCTCTCCAGTTCCCCCCTCTGTGCCCCCGGCTGCTTCCCCAGTAATGCCCCCTCAGACACAGTCCCCAGGACAGCCTGCCTTGCCCCCTCCCATGATGCTCCACCAGAAGCAGAACCGCATCACCCCCATTCAAAAACCCCGTGGACTGGACCCTGGGGAGATCCTCCAGGAGAGGGAGTTCAGGTGAGAGCGGTATCATGCTGAAAACCATGCTGGAGCGGGGGAGTTTTGAATTCCATAACTTTATGTTGACTTACTGTTTTAGTATTTCCTACATTTTAAAGAAATGTCTATATTTGTAAGTCATACAGTTATCAGTCACACACAACCACAGCTTTCCTAACCAAAGCTTAGCGATAGAACTTTTTATTTACTATTATTTATTTTAATTATATATATATATATGTAGTCTCAGTTAGCTTTAAACTTATTTTGGTGGAACCAACCCCCTGCCTTACAAACATACTCAATCATATCTGACTAGATAGAAAGTCAGAAATGTGGTATCGTAGCCCAGACAAGACTTACACACATCTTACCATTCAGTGAAATATAAAACAGCATTGGCTTGTTTTACAACTATGAGCATTTAAGGTGGTAGAAAATCCACTTCCACAGAGAAAAGATGTGGTTTCAGCTTTTAGATATCCCCGATTTTTAGTGTTTGATTTCTTTCAGGTTACAGGCTCGTATTACTCATCGTATCCAGGAGTTGGAGAACCTGCCTGGATCTCTAGCTGGTGACCTGCGCACCAAGGCCACCATCGAGCTTAAAGCCCTGAGGCTTCTCAATTTCCAGAGACAGGTAACCATCAGGTTATTGGCAGCTATATTGAATACATATGGATATAAATAAATTGATATAGATAGATAGATATATTTATATATAGATATATCTATAGACAGTCTCCACTTTAACTGGCCTGTTTCAATCTGATGGGTTTTTTCTTTTGGTGCCTTCAGCTGCGCCAGGAGGTGGTGGTCTGCATGCGCCGTGACACCGCTTTGGAAACAGCCCTCAACGCTAAAGCCTACAAGCGCAGCAAACGTCAGTCACTACGTGAGGCCCGCATCACAGAGAAGCTTGAGAAGCAGCAGAAGATCGAACAGGAGCGAAAACGTCGCCAGAAGCACCAGGTAGGCCGGATGATCAGTTTTATGGCAGAGTGAAGAGATTGTTTGTTTGTTTTAATTATTCACATGACAAATTATGTTTTGCTTTCAGGGCTTTTATGGATTTATCTCTGGTGACAGAACACAAACCGACTTACTGCACAATAAAACAGTTATGACACATTTAAACAAAGCAGAAGTGAAAAGCAGAAAGATGGCAAAAAATAGTAGGTGCACGGTCGGCGCCGGGAGGCCTAATTTGAGGAAATTGGCCGATCAACCTCGCTTGAGAAATACAAGCACACCAAACATGAGCTACCACGGCTCCAAACATCTCACAAGTAAACCAGAAAACAAAAAACTTTCAATTTGTAATGCCAGTAAGGACAAAATAAGGATCTCTTCAACCGGAAAACATTCGGCACAACGGACTGAATCACATTTTACAAAGTGAATCACCCCGAGTATTATAGCAAGTTAAGCTAACACTAGCAGAGCGGCTAAATCTAGCGGGAGCTCCGAGCTAACCACAAGCCCGCTGCATGTATGTATCTATGCTGTCATATATGGTATTTAAAACTTAATGACGAAGGAAGCTACGGCGGAGAGATTCGGTACAACAAATTTAATCCCACACTTCAAACTAAACCACCCCGAGGAACAGCGGGGTGGTTTAAGAAGCTAACGTCAGAACAGCTAAACCTAGCGGGTGCTCATAGCTAGCCACAAGCCCTGAAGTCCTTGATCAAAGCCAACATAAACTGAACTGAACCACACTTCCAAAGTCTTATTTTCACTTCGAAATGTCATACAGTCGGTTTAAGAAAAGGGGAGGTACATTAAATTCCAAAAGGTCAGAATACATTCACATTACACAATGCCGACCAGCTTTGTCACTTCAACTGTAATCATTCATAATAAAATCATTGAAAATACATTACTCATTAGGATTTTTAAACTTTAAAGGAGAAAAAAAAATTGGAATCGGCCGGTCAGACTTTATAAAAATAGGTAATCAGCCATGAAAATTGTAAACGGTGCTCCTCTTCAAAAAATAGAGAAATGTATTGCTTTTCATTTAAGGTCCAGAATTGTTAAGACTGCTGCCTTTTTGTGTTGATAGGAATACCTCAACAGCATCCTGCAGCATGCCAAGGACTTTAAGGAATACCACCGATCCATCACAGCCAAGATCCAGAAGGCCACCAAAGCCGTGGCCACCTATCATGCCAACACCGAGCGGGAGCAGAAGAAAGAGAACGAGCGCATTGAAAAGGAGAGAATGCGGAGGCTTATGGTGAGAAACCGTTACGCGATATAAGTCTGTATTTGCTTTGATATGGAAAACATGTTATATGAGCTGGTATATTGAAATATTAGTCCAACTAATGATCTCCTGTCTACTTGAATCTGGTCCCAGGCTGAAGATGAAGAAGGCTATCGTAAACTCATCGACCAGAAGAAAGACAAGCGTCTAGCCTACCTCCTCCAGCAGACAGACGAGTATGTGGCCAACCTCACTGAGCTGGTGCGAGCCCACAAAGCAGTACAAGCTCTTAAGGAGAAGAAAAAGAAGAAGAAAAAGAAGGTGAATGTGGACAATGGGCATTTTGGACATCTTTTTTTAAGATTTAATTGTGCATTTACTTAATTCAAACTTTATTCTCTTGCGTTACAGAAGCCAGAGGCTGTGGAGGGTGGAGCTGCTGCTCTTGGACCTGATGGAGAAGTGAGTTCTGAGGATCATATCTGCCTGAATACTGTCTCAACATTCATCTTCAAGTGCGGTTTGTTTAGGCACCTGATATTATCCTACCGGCCTGATTTTCCAGGATCCCAAATAGCGAGTGCTAAAATTGCGTGTGCATTCTAACAGGCTGCACGTTTAGTTTGCGTGTGATCTGAATTGTTGCGTGAATGACAACAGGTGCAAACACGGTTTAAATGTGGGTTTTGTGTGCGTGCGTGATTATTTCCGCCTTGTAGAGTTTGGACGGATAGCAGAGTGACAACCAGCGCAAGATTACATTTAATGCCATGGAACTGGATGAGTCCGTGGAAGAGGCCAATAAACATATTGTTGAGCTACCGCTACAGTTATATATAGTAAATATTACTAGTTATTAAATATTTTTTAGTAAATATTACTAAAAGATATGGAAGAGTAGCTACAGAAAGTCAATGCTGCGGGTAAAACGAGAAGAAACGAAGGTTTAAATCAAGAGAAGAAGCAAGATATAAGAAGAATAAAAGACAAAATAGCTCATAAGACAACCACTGTTAATGAAACCGGATTTCCAGTGTGCCAGACTGTGTGCAACGCTATGCTGATCAGCACCTTCCTCTCAAACATAAAAATACAGCCGCAATCACAAGCACCGCAGTTTTTTTCTGGCTTAGTGAATCACATTGCGTGTGCTTAATGAACCTATTTCCATTGACACTCTGTATTTTGCATATTCATTTAGTTAACCGCACTAAAAGGATTGCGCGTGCTATTCTGCACATTTGATGGACGCTTTCCTCAGCGAGCACTGTCAGTAGATCTGCTGCTCGTTTGTCTGCGGGGGCTATCGATAAAAGATTTACAAACCTTTAGTAGATCAGGAACGTAGAGTACTAATATTGTTCTTATCCTTTCCCCTAGCCCTTAGATGAGACCAGTCAAATGAGTGACCTTCCAGTAAAGGTCATTCACGTGGACAGTGGAAAGATCCTGACGGGAGTTGAGGCGCCTAAGGCCGGCCAGCTGGAGACTTGGCTGGAACTGAACCCGGGGTCATTGTCTTATTTGCCTTTATAGTAATCTTTTTTATAAGCATCATTGGCAAACAAAAATAACACACGGTGTTTTTCCAGCTTTCCTCGTCAAAAATGTTTTTTGTCTTTTGCAGATATGAAGTAGCGCCACGTTCAGACAGTGAAGAAAGCGGTTCTGAAGAGGAGGAGGAAGAGGACGAGGTACCAATTGCAGCGATCTCTATGGACATCTACATCAATGTCTCCTCTAAGTCCTTGCACACAGTTTTCTGACCTCCTTTTTCATACAGGAGGAAGAGGAGGGGCATCAGCCTTCTTCAGCTGTTACAGAGGAGAAGAAGAAGATCCCTGATCCCGACACCGAAGATGTTTCTGAAGTCGATGTTCTGCACATCATCGAGTAAAATAGAACCTCAAATACTTTTTTGGCCAATAAATGAGTTTATAACAATTTAGCAAAATACAATGATGGAGGGAAGAATACATTCCGCCACCACAGCTAAAGATGCCAGCCTTTTAGCTTAGCTGGACCCTGAACACCCCCCCAAAAAAAAGAATACATTTTTGCATAGTTCAGCCATTTATCAACATTTTGTCTTGCGGCGTCGAGATAGTTTTAAAACATTTCCTGCTCTACTTAGTGTCATTCCAGAATTTCCTCCAACTTTTCAGTCCTTCCAAATCTATAGATTTCACATAATCCTCCCTAAAAACCACAAATAAACAGACATGTGATTTTGATTTTTTTCTTCTTCTTTTTTTTTTTTGCCTTCCTCTAACAGACACGCCAAGCAGGATGTGGATGATGAGTACGGCAATGCAAGTTTCAACCGCGGACTGCAGTCCTACTATGCTGTTGCTCATGCCGTCACTGAGAGGGTGGACAAACAGTCCTCACTGCTCATCAATGGACAGCTCAAGCAATACCAGGTATACAACCAAAATGTACTGTGACGTGTAGGAGACCATTTTTTCTGAGATTCTGGTTCTTGTAAGCTTTTACATTAATGTCTTTTCATTTTAAGTGAAATCTCAACTGCTGAGTAGAGAGTTAACTTTGACCTGTTTCTGCTCAGGTTAAAGGCTTGGAGTGGCTTGTGTCGCTTTATAACAACAACTTGAATGGCATCCTTGCCGATGAGATGGGCCTGGGCAAAACAATCCAAACTATCGCCCTCATCACTTACCTCATGGAGTACAAGCGCCTCAACGGGCCTTTCCTCATCATCGTGCCTCTCTCGTAAGCACCGACTCAGACTTCACAGTTAAGACAGCCGGTGCTCACACACACACGGCTGTATGAGCTGTTGGGCCAGAACATTAGCGTGTTTATTGACGAGGCCAGAATAGATTTCTGTAATTGTGGTTAGTGGACTTGTGCTGGAAGTCTCTCTGTGCTACCTCTGGCATTTGTAGGAACTCAACTTTAGAATTGTGTGTTTTGATTGGATGTAACACAGCAAACTAATACAATGGCGGGGGGGGGGGGGTTTCATTCTCTCATCGAGTTATACTTTTACCCCACCTCTTGCCAAATGTCAGCTGGGACAGATTCCATCCCCCGCAACCCTGAACAGGATAAGCGGTTATGGATTCTGTAATGTTGACCGTGGTTGAAACTAACCTGCTGTCTTTTATGAACAGAACTCTGTCAAACTGGGTTTATGAGTTTGATAAGTGGGGGCCATCAGTGGTGAAAATCTCCTACAAGGTCAGTTGCGCCTACTCGGTCGTTATTTTTGTCACCGTGAAAGAAGTTTGAGTCTCAAAAATGAAGCGTGTATTCCATGATTTGGTCCATTTAAGCAACAATGTTGAAAATGGTGTTCTTCATTTTTCAGGGGTCTCCAGCTGCTCGTCGTGCGTTCATCCCCATCCTGCGCAGTGGCAAGTTCAACGTGCTGCTGACCACATACGAGTACATTATTAAAGACAAACAAGTGCTGGCAAAGGTAGAGAAACGTCCTCGCCTCCAGTCTTTGGTTTCATACAGAATGTATTCTTTCGTGCCTCAGATTCTCACTCTTCTGTATCTCCCCCTCTTTTCCTCTCATAGCTTCGTTGGAAGTACATGATTGTGGATGAAGGCCATCGTATGAAGAACCACCACTGTAAGTTGACCCAGGTCTTGAACACGCACTACTTGGCACCACGGCGCCTACTGCTCACAGGGACTCCGCTGCAGAACAAGCTGCCTGAGCTCTGGGCCCTGCTCAACTTTCTCCTCCCCACCATTTTCAAGAGCTGCAGCACGTTTGAACAGTGGTTCAACGCCCCTTTTGCCATGACTGGAGAGAAGGTGCAAAAATACCTTATTTTGTTTCTCAACTTCCACATGACATGACTTGCATACCTTTACTATCCTCCTGTCTTTTCCCCTGAAGGTCGACCTGAACGAAGAAGAGACCATACTCATCATTCGACGTTTACACAAGGTCCTCAGGCCTTTCTTGCTGCGCCGGCTCAAAAAGGAAGTCGAGGCTCAGCTACCGGAAAAGGTCGGTTCCATTTCAGATTGACTTCATATTGAATATTTCTTCACGTATCATTTAACATATCAATATTATTTCATGGAATCTAACCGTGGTTGTATTCATAAAAATAACTATTTTTTATTAATCATTCATTTAAGTGAATTATTCCTGTAGTTTATCATTACTTTTATCCAGCTATTTCACCTTATTCATTGAATGTTTCAAACCATCTCCCAAGAGCCTTTTAGCTAAAATAGTATTTCTGTAGTTTACTTGATCAGTTTTAGTTAACATTTGTGTGCTTGCTGACTACTTTCCCTTGTTGTTGATTGACAGGTGGAGTATGTGATAAAGTGTGACATGTCAGCCTTGCAGAGGGTTTTGTACAGACACATGCAGGCCAAAGGAGTCTTGCTCACAGATGGTTCAGAGAAAGACAAGAAGGCAAGTAGAATAAAATGTATTCCATAAATAATAGTATTCCTGTTATATCCAAGCGCCAAAATAAACGGAAATTTAAATGTGTATCTTCCTCTTGTGTGTCTGTGTACATTTTCTAGGGCAAAGGCGGGACGAAGACCCTGATGAACACTATTATGCAACTGAGAAAGATTTGCAACCACCCTTACATGTTCCAGCACATTGAGGTAAGGAACACGAGCTCCGCCAGGATCCGTCTGCAACTCTACCTGCATATTCTGCTATTGTTACCCGTTTTTCTCAGTACTCTGGAAGACTGAGAGCAAGCGAAATGAAAGTGTCCACTTCTGACCTTTGCTTTACAGGAGTCTTTCTCTGAGCATCTCGGATACTCAGGTGGAATCGTGAGTGGGTATGTCGCGCTGGAAATTGTGTGTTTGTTCCCGCACACTTCTCTGTTGTGGATGTATTTAGCGTCGTGGTTGATTTTATCTCCTCCTCTTCCTCCTGCTTGTCCAGCCCTGACTTGTTCCGCTCTTCAGGAAAGTTTGAGTTGCTTGATCGTATCTTGCCCAAGCTAAGGGCCACCAACCACAAAGTGCTGCTTTTCTGTCAGATGACCTCACTTATGACCATTATGGAGGACTACTTCGCCTACCGAAACTTCAAGTACCTGCGTTTGGATGGTGAGACACCTTTGGCTAAGAGCCGTGTTCGAAGACCCGGTCATGAGAACGTGCTCATATTTCACTTGTAAATAAAGTGTCTCGCCTATTTTTGTGGATCTTTTATCGCCACCATAGTATATGAAACAACTGAGATTTGCTTGTTTTAAACGCTCTAAGCTCTCCCCCTCTCGTAGGAACCACCAAGGCAGAGGACCGTGGCATGCTGCTAAAGACATTCAATGACCCAGCCTCTGAGTACTTTGTATTCCTGCTCAGCACCAGAGCAGGAGGCCTGGGCCTCAACCTGCAGTCTGCTGATACAGTCATCATCTTTGACAGTGACTGGAACCCACATCAGGTACACAGCTGCACATGCGTTTGCATCGTCAAAGCTCTCCGTTAGGGCATTGGACCCAACGCGGTCTGTAACTCTTCATTTGTCTTCATCTTTCATTAATAACCATTCATATATTGATAACTAATAACACGCCACTTAAACAAATGGTATTTGTGAAATCCCACAGGACCTGCAGGCGCAGGACAGAGCCCACCGTATCGGCCAACAGAACGAAGTGCGAGTGCTCCGCCTCTGCACTGTCAACAGCGTGGAGGAAAAGATCCTGGCAGCAGCCAAGTACAAACTAAACGTGGACCAGAAGGTCATCCAGGCCGGCATGTTTGACCAGAAGTCTTCAGGCTATGAACGTCGGGCCTTCTTACAGGCCATTCTGGAGCACGAAGAACAGGATGAGGTCGTGGCCAAAGGAGACTGCCGCTCTAGGGGGGCGTGGGTGGGTGTGATCCAAAACTGTTTTAACAATGCCCGCCCACCCACATCTGCCTATGCGCTGCGACACCTTTTCATTCTCTTTTTTTTCCCCTTCTCCTCAGTCTCTCTTCTTCACTCCTGCTTCTTAGCAGAATTCTCAGGCTTTGTGAGCTTTCATCATTACAGGCTCTTATTTATCCCCTGGAGCTTCTGTTTCTGTGCGCGATTAATAATACACATTTTGTTAATACTATTTTACATAACTATTTCATTGACTGTCTTTCCTGCTCTTGAATCTTGGAAAGAGTTTTCATTTTGCTTTAGTTCCATTTGTATATAATCCAGCCACATAGAGCTCACATGAAACTGATACACAATACTCATTTAGGTTTACTAATATCTATCAAACAAACCGGTCATTGGTTCATAGATCTGGCTCTGAGGTGCCACGTCAATCTCTCATTAGTCTCCCCTCGCTCACTTTCTCTCCTTTGTCTGCAGGAGGAAGATGAAGTTCCCGATGATGAGACTGTCAATCAGATGATTGCCAGAAGTGAAGAGGAGTTTGAACAGTTCATGGTAAGTCCCAGCTCCATATTAATCATTAGATAAGTTGCAATTTTATTTTCTGACTCCACCAAACCGGCTTATGTGTCCCTTTTTTTTTCTTTTCTTTCCCATAGCGTATGGATCTAGACCGACGCCGGGAGGAGGCCCGCAACCCGAAGAGGAAACCACGTCTGATGGAGGAGGACGATATGCCCAGCTGGATTCTGAAAGATGACGCAGAGGTGGAGAGGCTAACCTGCGAAGAGGAGGAGGAGAAGATGTTTGGCAGAGGATCCCGACAACGTAAGGAAGTGGACTACAGTGACTCGCTCACTGAGAAACAGTGGCTCAAGGTGAGATGTTTTCTTGTATTGTGCCTGAATCAATACGAAATAAGTTTCGACCTGATTGAGGTGAAGATCTCTCTTCGCTGCAGGCCATTGAAGAAGGAAATCTAGAGGACATTGAAGAAGAAGTGCGTCATAAAAAGACAACCAGAAAGCGCAAGAGAGATCGCGACCATGATGGCGGCCCGTCCACACCCAGCTCCAGTAGCGGCCGCGGGCGGGATAAGGACGATGAGGTGAAGAGAGCCAAGAAACGTGGTCGCCCGCCTGCTGAGAAGCTCTCTCCCAATCCTCTCTCCCTCACTAAGAAGATGAAAAAGATTGTTGATGCTGTCATCAAATATAAGGATGGGTGAGAACGCTTTGACATCAGACTCATTTCAGTCCTTTTGTCAGGAATAACATCTGGAGATTAAGCACTGACTCAGAGATGCAGACTGACTTTGCAGCTGCTTTGTCTCAGCAGCAATGGCAGACAGTTGAGCGAAGTCTTCATCCAGCTGCCCTCTCGCAAGGAGCTTCCCGAGTACTATGAACTCATCCGCAAGCCAGTGGACTTCAGAAAGATAAAGGTGAGGATTAAAAGGAGCACGAACTAAGCTCTTCACGTTGAGACAAAAATGTCTCTATGCTTCGTCATCTGATGAGTCACTGCCTGCCCTCTGATGGCTCCGCCCCATTAGGAGAGGATCCGGAGCCACAAGTACCGCAGCCTGAATGACCTGGAGAAGGATGTGATGCTGCTGTGTCAAAACGCTCAGACTTTCAACCTGGAGGGGTCTCTGGTGGGTTACGGCAGAAACACACACACACACACACACACACACACACACACACACTCTTATAGTGTAGTCAGATTTGAGGACATCTTTGATAGCTAGCCAATCTAATAATCTGATGCTCTCCCTGTAAACCCGTCAGATCTACGAGGACTCCATCGTGCTGCAGTCCGTCTTCACAAGTGTGAGACAGAAGATTGAGAAGGAGGATGAGAGTGAAGGAGAAGAAAGTGAGGAAGAGGAGGAGGAGCCCGACGAAGGCTCAGAGTCTGAATGTGAGTATCATGGAGGCAAAGCTGAACACTTTCACCCGATGAGCCATGGGACCCTGCAATCAGCATGTTTGATCTCTGACAGCTCGTTCAGTGAAGGTGAAGATCAAGCTGAGCCGTAAAGATAAAGGGGAGCGAGGAGGAAAGCGACGAAGGGGCCGCGGCGCTCGCGCTAAACCTGTGGTTAGTGACGATGACAGCGAGGAGGAACAGGAAGAGGTGAGACTAAGTCAACATGCAGGAAGTATCTCTCATGAAAGGCCAATGATGCTTCCAGGAGCATGTGAATGTTTTCCCTTATCGCTTCAACAGATATCTGTTTGACATTCAAAGTTTTTCCTTTTAAAGTGACTTTGTCTAACTGGTGCGGCGCTGGTACATTCACACCAACATCTTTAGAATATAGCTTTACCTCATCAGGATTATGAGTAATAATAATAATGGTAATAAACAACTTATAATATATGCACGACACTCTGTTTGTAAAGGTTTAACAGTTAAAACCTCATATGATACAAACTTCGTCATCCTCAAGCTGCTTCACAAAATTTGAGAAGTTTCCCAGAATTTGCCAAATCGGAAACTAATTATTCTGACATTCAATGAATGCACCATTATATTTTCTTAAAGCATTTTTAAGTTTAAAGACTGTTTAAGTTGAAGTATTTTTTTGATAGGTCAGGTAGCAGTTCAAAATGTCAGTTTCAACAGTTACAGTAGATCAATAATGAAGATAAGGAAACTTAAAGAGACCGGAGCTAAACTCAAACTTGAAGAGGACATGTCTGCAAACCGATTCCACACTGTAGGGAGGATGGGTCCTCCGGCTAAAGTCATGAGCTAAAGCTGGAGAGGTCAGTTGTATCTTGGGGTCATGTCTCCCTAACCACCATCAGATGGCGCAGACACCAACACCAGCTGTTTAGGAGGTCAGCTATATAAAGGTCTCTGCTGTCATCCACACACAAGCTAACGCTCCTACAGTTGGACAAACACCCATGGGACTTTCACTGGAAAAAAGTCAGAGGTAGGATGTGTGGCAACAAACATCTAAGAATGTTGTGAAGTAGCAAGAAGGAAAGCCATATAGAAAAGCCCCTCATACCCACTGTGAAGTCTGTTAGTGGATCTGTTCTTCTTCCAAACTTCCTGAACATCTTGTTAAAAGTCATGGTTCCATGTACTCCATCAAATACCAGCTGATACTGGATGAAAACCTAAAAGACCATTTCAGGAACCTTTAAAAGTGGCCGTGGTTGGACCCCCCCATCAGGACAAGGATCTGAAGCTCACCTCCACATCAACCCAAGAATGTTCCAGAGATCAAGAAGTGCAGGTTCTGCCATGGTCATCCCAGTCACCTGACCTAAAGCTCACAGAATATCTGTGGGATGTGCTGCAGAGGAGAGCCAACAAGTGTGGACCTCAGAACCTCTTCTCCATGTGTTCTGAAGCCTCGTCTCACACCACAGAGGAGACTCAGGCTGTTACTGTGACAGAAGGGGGGCGTCAAAATATTAAATGCAGGCTGAGAATAATGGCATTTGTTTTGGATGATGTCCACTAAGCAGTAAAAATGTGTCTTCGTGATAAATCTCGCAGCTTATTTTCTGTTAAGATCAACACTTTGAAACTTAAATGGAAACACAGTAACAGACATTGTTTCCAGAAGGCATGGATTGTGCTTCTGTCCGATGGTGAATGTGTCTCCTTTGTTTCAGGAGCATTCGGCCAGCGGCAGCGAGGACGACTGAAGGAGACCACTCGTGATTGGACCAAGGGGCCGCCGAGCCCCTCAACTGAACTTGATATATTTTACTTAGATACAGCAGGGAGCCCATCAGTGGAAAAGGCCTAGTTTTATCTAGATGAGCTGATTTTTAGTGAGACAATTGTATTCTCATTAAAGTATACCATTAATTAAAAAAAAACGTAAAAAAATTAAAGATATGAACCATCCACCTACATATTTAAACCTTTTTTTTTTCATTATTATGAATAGTTGTGTCTTTCTGCCATGTTTGTTTTTCTTGTAAATGGAAAAGTGACCGAGCCGGACATATAGACTGATCGTGGGCCATAAAGACAGCCGTTTTCACGTGGTATCGATTTGGTTGTCTATTACTTTGAGACGAAACTTACGGGAGCCAGGATTCCCTGTTTCCTCCAGTCCGTTTTTGAATGCATGTCGTGCGTGTCTGTGGAAACGCACCTGGATGTGTTTTCACAATTATCTCTGTTTAATTTAAGGCTACATGCAGGATCATGGTACATCCCGCCCTGCAGCGCCCCCCCTCCTCCTCCTCCTCCTCTCCAGGTTGTCTATGTAAGTGGGAAGGAGGCAGGGAGTAAGGGATCGGACTATTTCCTCGTGTCGGTGTCACTGGATTCCAAAACGTACAATAAAGGCATCTCGTAATTAACATCCAGCCACTTTTCTTTGTCTTCAGTGACTCCTCTACAATTTTTTTTTATTATTTTTATTTTTATTTTTTTAGAAATGCATTGTTCCCATTTGAACACTAGAGGTCCTCCTGAGAATGAAAAACTGCTCCTAGTTTCATCTTCAAATATAGATCTTTTTCACCTTTATTCCTACTCTTTCATTTGGCCAAGACCTCAGTGATTTTCAACACACCCCACAGGGTCCTCAGATGACCTACAGCCCCCCCCCCCCACCTGTAACCAACATCAGACAGTAACCAACATCAGACAGGTTCCTCTTGTTTCTGGACATTGTGACAAACATGCGCACATGCATGCATGTGTCTGTATGTATATACATACATACATACACACACAACTGTATGTATATTACATGTATGTGTGTGTGTGTGTGTGTATATATATATATATATATATATACACATACATACACAACTGTATGTATATTACATGTATGTGTGTGTATATATATATATATATACATATGTGTGTATATATATATATACATATGTGTGTATATATATATACATGTGTGTGTATATATATATATACATATGTGTGTATATATATATATATACATGTGTATAATATGTATGTATATACATGTTCGTATATATATATACATGTGTGTTTATTTTTATTATATGTATATACTATGTGTGTATGTATATATATATATATATATACGTACACATATGTAGATATATACACATGTATATATATATGCATATATCTATATATGTGCATGTGTATATATGTATATGTATTTACATATATACACATGTAAATACATATATATATATATATATACATGTATGTGTGTATATATATGTATATATATATATATACACATGTGTATATATATATGTATTTACATGTGTATGTATGTATATAATATGTGTATATATATATATATATACACAGACAGACATGTAATGTTTTAGTTTCTTTCTTCCCGTTTCTAGATTACATCTAGTCAACTATGTACCGTAGTTTTTCCTGAGATTTCATACACATGTATACACGGCTGTAGTTCAGTGGGTAGAGCCCGATCTGAAGATTGGGACGTAGCCGGTTCAAGCCCCAGCAAGTCTACATGTCGTAGGGTCTTTGAGTGAGACCCTGAAACGGCAGCTCTCTGGGCGCTCAGAGGGGCCGCCCACTTCTCCCTCAGGTCAAATGCAGAGAAATACTTTCACTGTGTTGTGCAGTGTATGACTATGTGATCATTAAAGGATTCCTAATTAATGAAAGTGTAATGTTGATTCCTTTGCAGATGTGGACTATCAAATAGAAATAGTCTTTATTTGAAAAGAAATCCTGAAGTCCTCAGATGTTCTGGTCTCAGTGGTAGCACCAGCTCCTTTATCTCTCGTCTCCAGAGCCCAGTCTGCCTCGCTCCCCGCCGGGGTCAGCAGATGCCCCTCCATTCAGACACATCCTCCTCCTCCACACGTGATCTCTGCAAGTGTCTGCGACCCAGGCCTCAAGCGCCTGAATAAACACGAGGGCGCAGTACCTGCTACCAGTCTGCTGTGTCGGTGATTCATCATACCTGGACTGAGCTCACGTGATCCAACAGGAAGAACGGAGGTGTTTGCACAGTTGTGTGTACGTCACTCCCTCTTAAGATCTCTGAAAGACTAGACACCACACTTAAATGCCTCAGGACCTCTTAGCTCAATCTTGACTTGTGAAACTAACACTAAACAACTTCCTCCCAGCCTTTTCACTGTTTCTCCCCTTTTCAACAAGTCTAAGTCAAGGCCACTAAGCGATCAGCAAACCCCTGGTCCATGATACCAGAGCAAGAATTCAGGTGGTTTTTCAGTGGACGATGGACATTCAAAGGAAGATCTCTTCCAGAAATGTGGTTCTGCTGTAGAAACTGAGCTCACCAATGCTCTTCCTTCCAGCCCAGAGGCCAGAAATATGTCCGACAACATCTGGAGGAACCGGATTTGAATAATGGGAGGGAGAGGCAGGGATAGAGAATCAGCTGCAGCTTAGGGTTTTTCTCAGAAGAAGTGGTTATTCTGGAAGTGCTATGGGGGGGATTGGGGAGGGGGGAGGCAGGAGGAATGAGAAACTGTTTACACATGCTGAGAGAGAGAAGCTGAGTTTACAAATGACAGAGGAAGCCCATCAGATGTGGGGAAGGGGTGTGTTCTACTCAGAAGAACCTCATCTGCACTCTTATTATCATCGGATGGTTTTCCCCCTCGGCGGGGTGAATGAGTGGGGGACGGGGGATGTTTGTGCGCTTTGGGATCGGGGTTCATCTCAAGTTGGAGTTTAAGCGAGGCGCAGTTTAAACAGTTTTTCATGTTGAAATGTTGGTCCCCCCGAGGACCCGGTTCACAGCAGAGGCCTGAAAATTCCATGTCACTTCTTATTAAATGCAGTCCATTGTTGAGTCCAGCGGGATTAGAGGTGGGAGGCTTGGAAAAGGTCAGCGCCGGACAGAACGTTTGCTGTCCTGTGGCTCGGAGCTGAGTTAACCCTTTCATCATTTTGGGGGGGGGGGTTCTGGAACTACTGAAACTAAGCCATACAAAGAACCAGTAGCCCCACTTGAAGCAGCCATGTGAAATAGTACGCTCATTATCATGCTGTTATTTATAGGACCCGGTTTTCATTCAACTCTGATAGACTTTATTTTTTACATTTGCACTTATGTTTATATTCTTCTATTGTCTTTTGCTCACCTTACTGTATTTTTTCCATCAAGTTCTATCTTATATTACCTTGTGATGATTGATAATATAAGGTGTTTTCTGGTGTTGAAGCTTTTTTTCGAACTTGCACTGGTTCTGTGTCACTTGGCCTCCATCGCTGAGTTCCAGTTCCAGCTTCTGTGAAGTAGATCTTCATCTGAACGGAAGAGGACTGAGTGTGTTTCTTTGAAATGAAGGTCAGCGGTTCGGTTCGGAGCGGTTCTGTGATATCTTAATGAGGTGTCCTATCTGTGACAGAACAGGAATATTCTATTACCACTGTGAGCCCCAAGACTTAAACAGTTCAAACACTAGTTTTGTTTAATCTCCCTCGATTCAAACCTCATTACTTAACTATGTAATTGCTCTGAATTATTATAGTAGTTTTATATATATATATATATATATAGTAATGGCCCATGGGTGGAGGTTGTTGTTGTCCATCTTTATCTCTTTAGACCTACTTTATCTCTGCAGCCCATCTGAATCTCATTGTGAACTATCTTGTGGGCCAGCGGAGATGGAAACTTTGACCCTAAATAAAATGCTGATGTTTATGACAGGTGGTCACCTCAATGCAGGAAGTACAGACACAAAGATGAAAGATGAGCTGACAGTATGTGTTATCTGGATTCGAAGAATTATTACCTCCGCCAAAGAAAGAGGTTATGTTTTCACTACTGTGCGTCTGTCTGGTTGTTTGTTTGTGAACACAGTTACAAAGAAAATACAAAACGGATTTTTACCCAAAGGTAGGTTTTGCAATATCCTACAGGTGATAACATTTGGGTGACGTTATGTGTTCGCAGCTTTAAAAGTAATAATAAAATAATCTGTTTGGAGTAGTGACACCATAATGTGGCTATTGCCGCCTTTGCTCCTCTGATGTTTCTTCGGGGCGGAGCTTGGGGCTCAGCGAGCTGAACAGAGATGCTGAAGTGGAAGGCGCGGGAGACGTATATAAGAGATACTCAAGAGAGTTTGTTGGAGTTGTCAGTAGATTTAGAGGCTGGCAATAACTCAGACATCAATGGAGGAATCTGCATGAATCTTTCCTAGACATCGGGACCTGTCGCACCTCGCGGAGGCTTGCGCTCTCTCTGTGCTTTTTCCTAGCGCTCAGAAAACGCTTGGAAAATATAAGTTCCTGCACAAGCATATGTGTTGATACAAAGACACCAAATGAGGCAGACAACCGATGGTTTTCATTTGACTCCAGTGTCACATTTTAGTTGGAAATGTGTTGATTTTAGAACGTTGATTAGACGTCATGGTTAGACAGATGTTGGATTTTGGATGGACTTTGACCAAACATGTCGTCCGTCAAAAAAACAACTTCCATCCATTTTCTGTTACCACTTATCCTGAGCAGGGATGAAACTCACGCTCACACCTACAAGGAGCTTTAGAGTCACCATTTCACCGACAGGCAGACATGCATGGATAGAACGCACACACTGGACATAACGCCGATTCAAACCCTGACATCGTTGCTTTGAGTATTGACCAGTACACCGACATTATGCACACAAGCAAACATTAGCTGACAAATTCAAACCGTAAATAAAGATGTAAATTCTAGGTATCAAGGAGAAAACAATCAAATCAAATGTTATCCAGTACCTCCTCGGAGCTCGGAGGTCATTGTGACACAGCCTGACCCAGTTGCATTTTCAACTCACCGATTGGTGACCTAATACTCTCAATATTTCTAGCAAAGTCCAGGTAAGTGGTTTTGGCTTTGTCTTTGTACACTATGTGTCTTTTTTTAACCTATTTATCTCATTTAAAACTGTTTCCATTATTAACTACTTGTGTATTAATCAATATGGTGTTTCAGTGTGATTTGTGAATTAGCTGCTCACAATGAATCACCCGTGGATGGATAAAAAAAGTTGGGTGAAATAAATGAAATGAAATGAAATGAAATGAAATGAAATGAAATGAAATTAATTTTTTTTAAATTGAATTAAATTAAATTAAATTAAATTAAATTAAATAATTTTAAATTAAATTAAATTAAATTAAATTAAATTAAATTAAATTAAATAATTTTTAATTGAATTAAATTAAATTAAATTAAAATACCCTCGGAAAAGGTCCAATACTTCTCCCAGACCTGTATACCAACAGGGAACTTTCTAATGTGGCTTTTTTAAAGTGCACTTAAAGTAGATCGAGTAAAATAACATGATGTTAATCCCACACATTTGTAATCATTAGCTTATGTTTTCATTCTCTCACATCTATCTCACCTTGCATCTTCTTTTTCATGTTGTTTTCAATTGTTCTTCTCTGTCTCTGGTCTCTGTTGATATATGAGTACCTTCTCTAACTTTGAATATTTCGTTTTAATGGGCCTAAATAATGAAATGTATTATTATTATAAGTACTATTATAATTTCACATACTTATTTTTGTCAATTCTGACAAAATGGTGAGCCAGTATTCTTTAGAATATTGAAACTTCATATGAAGAACGTGGTTCCACAGGCTTCTGCGTGTTCAGGTGGTGAAGTGTTCTGTGTGTAATGGAATTACAACACAACCTTCCTCATGACGAAACTATGTATAAACATGTCTAATCGTTTTGTGGGCTCTCACCTCTGCTGAGCCTACAGAGAAAATCATACAACAGACCCTTGAAGAATCTGCGAATGTTCCATATGTTTTTTTTGTCTGATATCATTGGTTTCTCTGAAAAAATGCTTTAAACTGGTTCAAAACATTAATTGCTGCAAGAAAAGTTGTGATAAGATGTCTAAAAAACGACTGATATGACTTATACCGTTTCCACAACGGTAAAACGGCAACATTATGAGTCAGCGCAACATTAAACTCCACAGCTATGCAGATGGTACTCTTTATTAATCAAGTGTCAATAAAACTCAAGTGTTAAAACAGATCCATCATTTATAAGGTGTAAAACATGTAAAATACAGCAATGGTTAAGAAATATGGTGAAATAGAAAATATGCGAAAAACACATTTGCAAGAAAAAGAAATATTCTTGCAAGACATATAGACATATATATGCTTATATATATATTATACATATATACTTACTATATACTTACATAAAACATGTGTATGTATATATATATATATATATATATATACATATACATGTATATATATGCATATACACGTGTACACACATATAATTACACATACTGTTAAACAAATATGGGGAAAAGGTCCAATCTCCAGTACCAAATAGAAATGATTAGAAGTAGAAATAGTCCGGTGGAGTTGTGGTGGATGGAAGTGAAGGTGAGGTAGGTGGAAGAGTTCAGAGTTTAGACACCACCCAGTCTCACAGTGATTTGTTGTAGAGTCTGACTGCAGTCTGGTTTTTTTGTTTTGGTTCTGTGTGCAGGTCTGGTTCCAGAACAGACCTGCGGTGGCGCTCTGTCTCACACTGTGGGTGCAGGAGTCTGCTGCTGAAGGAGCTGCCCAGAACTCCCCAGTGTCATGTAGGGGGTGAGATTGTTGTCATGGATGGATCCCAGCTTGGTCAACTTTTATCAGTAGGAATCTATGCAACCTTTCTCACCAGATCAAATCTCACGCCAGCAGCCTTTTACAAAACAGGTCGCAGAGAAAATTGTAGATTAAACTACTGCAATTTTTTTTTTTTAACTGATTTCCTCAAGAAATTCTATTAAGTAGTTGGATAGATAGAAAACTCCGCATTTGATGGTGTTTTTTCATCACTTACAAAGCTCTCAATGTAATTAATCTTCACACATAGCTGACCTTTTTATAGCTTATCTACTTAAGACGTCCTGAGATCCTCCAAACCTGATCTTTTAGTCCTTCCTAAGGATTAATTAGTAAAGTGAGTCAGAGGCAAAGGTGGCCCGTCAAACAGGCGACCTTTGAGGCCCGTTTTTAAATAAGAGACACACCTTTACCGCACATTCTTTGGTGGATCATTTTTTCTTTTCTTGTTTCCACCTTTGCACATTTAGACATCTATTTAATAATTTAGTTGTTTCCTTCATATTGTGGGCTTATTATCGGATTGAATCATTTGTGGTGTAATCCGATCTTTGCCGTTCTATTTCTCTGTTTATGGTTGCTCTTGATTGTATCTTTAACAATAAAAAATAGGGTTCTTCTTTACTATTACAAACGAGAGTTGTGGTTAGAATGACAGAATGTGTCTAAGTCGAGCAGATTTGACCTTATTTGTCTTTGCTGTTTTTGCAGTTATTGTTCTTTTCAAGAGATCTTTGGACTTCTCACGTGACCAGATCATATGCTTCAGCCCGGGTTCCTTTTCAACTGGCTGTTTGACAGGGGTAAGGTATGGTAAGGTAATAAATGAATCTTATACAGAAACTTTTCACACCCTCATTTGTCAAGTAATAGTCGGAACCTTCAGAATTCTTGGCTCCCGCCCTGCAGGTCCTCGTAAGAAAAATCTCATTCAATTCCCGACTCCACCCCTGTGATTCACGGATTGTTCAGCACCCATGTGTCCAAATGCTGAGTGTTTTCCCTGAAAGGGTTAACTCATAGTAAAATCATCTCCATACAGCTCCGCCTCCCAATTGTTGGGGCTGTGTGCCTGAGAAATCACACCACTCCAGAGCCCGCCTTCCCCCGCTGGGGCCCCTGTCGGCCCCTCCCACCCCTGGACCACATTGAAATGTGTCTGATGTTGTCAAACATTACAGAGTGCAGAGCATCCCTCATCACATCTTCTCGCAGAGACATCTCTAACTCACTGGACCCACATCCAGAACCTTTGCAGCCACATCAGTGTCAGAATCCCAAGCAGAGAGCTGTCAGCACCAGGGGCCATGGTGAGGCGGACAAACATGGGACTGCCTTCGCTGTTCTTCTTCCTCTGCTGCTTTATTCACACAAGTAAGTTCATTTTCACTTCACCACTTACGGCATTAATTATCCGCTTTTTTTGGGGGGGGGGGTCTCATTGCCTTTAAATTGTTTCATCTAATTACATTTAGCTTTTTTTTTCAATCTTCGTAACTTAATACTGTATGACATACATTTTTATTTGAAACGTTTTATAAATATAATTTCGTATGTAGTGGCTTTAAATTGCCCACCCCACTGACAGCACCGGATGCAAGGTGATGGGGGGAGGGAGCAATTAGCCCCAGAATGTAGGTCAAATTTCTGCTCCATAATTTCCCCCTGAGATCTTTAACTCAACCCCACACTGTCGCCGTTCCTCTACATTAAACACTTGTTTTCAAAGGTGGCAGATCCCAATGTTACATTGCGTGTTTTTTTTGTTTCCCTCTGTTGAGCGTCAAGCATGTTTTGCGCTTTTTCACTCCATGGCGCTCTGCTTGGAGCGGCCGCCGCAGCCAATGAGATGTGAGCAGAGAGAGAGAGAGAGAAAGAAAACTGTCTGCAGAAGCATCAAGCAGGGTTTCTGAAAAGCCGCTTCTGGGAGCTGGTGCCATTCATAATACGGGAAATGGCGCCACTCCCATTAGAATTCCAGAAGCAGCAGATTGTGAGTTTCACCACCAGCAGCCTTCTAGGATCATCCCAGATGATGCAACATCTCGCCTGCTTGCAAATTTCTCCCATCACCTGAGACGCCCATTATTGTGGAAATGAATTGGGAGTCATCCAATACCAAACCTTAAGTTTTGGTTTGCACTCAATCAGATAGGAAGTCGTGTCAAACCTGTTTCTCCTGGGCCGGCTCCGAGAAATGCTGAGCGCCAAAACATGCTGGAACTGGTTGACACCCATTCATACCAGTAAGTGGTGAACTCCCACCCAGTGTTGTGAAATACCCTCAACGGTTTGGGCAGAAAAAAAGCTTCACCGTAGAACCTTGAGTTTCACACAGTGACTTGATGTCGACTCTGATGCATTCTGGGAGAGATAATTGTTGATTTCAGCACTTTGAGAGGATAATTTCAGTTTCAGAATGTGGCGTAAACCTCAGTGGTTGCAGTAGACGAAAGAACCAATAGTTGAAAATGAACAGGCAATCTATGACCCGGTCAGACTTTTGATTGACAAGCCCACCTCCACTGAGTAACATTCATATTTATTCTCCTCCAAAGTGTCAGAATGTAAGGAAACGGCGCCGTATTATCCCTGTCAAAGTTCAAATCAAACATTCAGGTTATATAGTATGAATAGAGTCATGTAAAGATAAATGCGTTGCCTCTGCTGCATCGGAAATACAGTCATGGACTTCCATCATTTCTTTTAAAAAAACCTATAAATAAACTCAAGCCCCAATCCAGGCGCTGGGCTCTTGGTGCCGGTCCGACGCAATGATAAAAGAGGAAGATTTTATCTGGCATAATAAAAGAGGATGACTGTCATTTTAAAAAGCTGTGAGGGAACTGTAAAAAAACGGATGCCGGTTAATTCCCGTAAGTTCACAGTGAGAAGCCTCGCTGAGGAGGATCACCCAGTAATCAAGCTCCGTTTGTCGCTTTCATCTTACACTTCGGACCGCCGGGGACTTATCGGAGTAAAAGTATACTGGAACTATAGTATATACTTTTTTAAGTATAAAGAAGTCATGGCCGTCACTAAACACACAAACACAAACACGCCTCTTAATCCATCTGAGCGCGATGGATCCATACCGCTTCCATTTGGCCCAGTTTGTCTGTCAGGGTCTGAACTTTAAGCCCTTGAAGTAAACATACATTGAGCATGAACGTGGTTTGAGGTAAGGAGTCCTGAGTTTCAGGGAAGCAGAACTTATCTATAAAGTGAAAACCTTACACCATGTTGTTGTGACCGTCTGCTCCTCCTCTCTGACGCATTCAGTACCTGAAGCTTCCATTCTTCTATTACCCACAATGCTCTCTTTTAATGACCTTGTTCTTGGCGAGCCAATAAAGCAACTTTCTCTGAATGTCATAGGAGTTGTTTTAATTCACAGCCATAAGACAAAGTCCTTCTTTTTCGACGACTGGAATGGAACGAGCCTTTTAGCTGACCTGCATAAAAAACCCCAAGGAAAAAAAAGAAAAATCTCTCTTTGTTTAACAACAACTTGAACATCAGCCATGACAAACTGTGACTCCAGCCACAGTTTATGACGCGGCCATGAATTAGGACATGCTTAGTGCATGATTTATGAATTAGGACATGCTTAGTGCATGATTTATGAATTAGGACATGCTTAGTGCATGATTTATGAATTAGGACATGCTTAGTGCATGATTTATGAATTTGGACATGCTTAGTGCATGATTTATGATTTGCCTTCTCCCCATCTATTCTTCAGAACGGAAGAAGCACTCTATACAAAAACATTTTAAATCTCACGCCTACATCTCAGGCTATGAAGATGATGACTGGTTAGCTGCTGGATGGCGGCGTTAGTTCGGCTCCTCCTCTCCCTCTCAGGAAACAGGTGGTCATGCAGCGTTTGTGGAGCCCCGGGGGCCGGAGGGGGAATGGCCTCTGCTACCTCCTCATGAAGTGCCGACGCTCTGATGGTCTTTCTAATTAGTGCTGCCGGCTGAGTGGTTTCATTAATGATGGGGGGTTGGGAGGGAGGATGTCCGTCGCCAGCCTATGACTTTCTACCAGTAGGGTCTGCGTATCGGGCGGCGTACGAAATTAACAGCAACTTTTCGCCCCATTTAGCGCCGAACAATGATTAAAAAGCATCGTCAAAATGTTTCACGATTGTTTTTTGGATCACATTTACAGCTTTATTTAAGAACTGAGTCCTTTTTTATATTCTTAGGAATCATGTGTAAGATAAAATGTTGAAATATTAAATATAAAAACAGATTGTTAAATCTAAACGCAAATAGGAAATCTGTGAAATTTGTACGTTAAATATAAATATTATTTATTAATCTGAATCTAAATGTTGAAGCTGAATGTTTAACACAAAACTACAAATATTTAGCTAAAATATAAAATTTACACTGACATCAGCGGAAGTATAAAAACAAAAGCAACCAAAACATTTAGATTTACCGAAGGGTTGAACGACAAACAAATCTTTCTTCATGCTTTTGTATTAGTTGTAATTCATTTCAGTTTTTCTTTATTTAAAGTCTTGAAGTTTGAAGGAAGGGCTCAGGGTTTTTTATGTACTTTTTTTTTTGCATTTTAGCTAAATATTTAGTTTTGTTCTAAATATGTAGGCTCAACCTTTAGATTAAAATTAAACATTTAGATGTATTATTGTGCTTTGGCTTTAAATGTAACATTTAGATTTAATATTTACATTTAGACGTTACATTTATACGCATTCAGTGGTTAGTTTTTTTAACGTTGTTTAGGGATAAATGTGGCAAAAACATTGCAGATACAATCAGCATGTGCTTCTTTCCAAACGGCAGTATTTTGATTTCTGTTGTCGTGATGATGTTGGTTTAACAGCAGCTCCCTGATAATGCCTCATAAAAGCAAACTTTGCTGTTTACAAACACGCGGTCCTGTTTGACTTTGGCTGGTCTAACTTTTATCTTCCATATTCAAACCAGTGTCAACAGGCTCGAGTACGTTTGTTCATGTTTGCATTATTTACCTCCGACTCCTACTCTTCGCCACAGTGACATGAAACCCCACTAGAGATGCACAAGTAAAGTGAAACCGTCTTAACTTGTATTTCGTGGCATTCCACATTCTAACTCATCTGGAAAAAGAGGAAACGTTTGATGTTGACCAGTAAATATTCATGATATTCATAAACCCTTTAATGATCACCTGAGTTTTCAGTAAAGTCAAAGGCTGTTGGATAGTTCCATAACCGTTGGATGGAATTCCATTAAAACATTATTCCAATATTAACAGGGATAAGCGGTGAGGATGATGATGATAATAACGATCATTATTATCATGTCCCTCTCATGATAAACTCCTAAACTGCGTGATAAATATATAAACTAGTGGATACTGTGTCAACTGTAAAATGGCGCGCTACTATACTTCAAGTTCCTCAACCATAAAAAAAACAACTATTGAAACATCATTTATTTGCAGATTTATTTTCTTTGGGGCATTTATTCATTTAGAATCTGAGACACCCTAAGTTTAGCGTGGGGTGTCCCACCTAATCTAATTCCATTTGAATGAGATAAGTAATCTGTCGATGAAGCATGTTTTAAGAACACTATTTACCCCTTCTTACACTTTTTTGGTTGTATCAAGTTCTGTAATTCTGTTTGCTAAGTCCTCACAGGCTTTAATTTGCCCCCCCAAAAAATCCTACTTACCGAATAGGACTTTCTTAATAGCCATAGTTAATGCCTTCTTGGTGGCCCCTGCGAGCTGTGGTGTCCCCCAGGCCTCCATCCTTTGCTCCTTGCTCTTTGGCAAATACATGCAGTCCCCGGGTCGTAATCTAAACAGATTCAGTGACATTTTCCAATAAGAAATAGAGACTTAAAACGTACTTAAGCAAACAGTTGAGCAGGACATTAAAGGGTTAACGGAGTTCTGCAGAGGTTTGCATTGGCTTTAAATAGATTATAATTCAAATCATGTTTCCTTTTATTCATATCTGTCTGCCTCAGATGCCCAGACAACATGTGGAACCAGACAGTTCCAGTGCGGGAATGGAAACTGTGTGACAGTCAGATGGGTGTGTGATGGTACCGATGACTGCGGAGACGGCACAGATGAACTTCCTGCTACCTGCAGTGAGCATCTTCTCCTTTAACTCGCTGTTGTTCTTCATTATAGGAAATCCCACCCTCCCGCCAGCCGATGACTTTGTAGGATCACTCATCGTTTTCTCTTTATTTCACTCTCAGTGGCCAAAACATGCGGTCCGACGGAGTTCAGCTGCATGGACCGCCTTAACCAGTGTGTTCCGAGCACATGGCGCTGTGATGGAAAAGCTGACTGTGAGAATGGATCTGATGAAGAAAGCTGTGGTGAGCAGAGTTAGCCACAGGACATTATCTGTATGCTCAACATGTAGGACGGATGCTGACCGACGCCCACACTCCTACATTTTGTACGTATTTGTACGTATTTACCATTTGCGTACGGATATTGACGAAATGCAGCCGTGCGAACAGAAATGGTTGCGACCGTACTTTGAAACAAATAAATGCAGAAAAAAGTGACTCCAAAAAGTGAAAATGACTCAACCAGCTCTTGTGTGTGTGCGCTGAAGGGGCTGACATCTGTAGTGTATCTTTGTACGCCGATGGAGTAAAAAGGAGCTTTTACAAGTTACTCAGTAGCGTTTCTCTGAGCGTCTGCAGCTTTTATGTCCTCCTTTGATCTCTGCTGCCAGCTTCTCTCACATCTGCTGCTTCTCCTCTCTCTTAGCTCCAAAGCTGTGCACAGAGAAGGAGTTCCGCTGCAGCAACGGCCAATGCGTGTCGTCCACTTTCGTATGTGATGAAGAGGCGGACTGTGATGACCGCAGTGATGAAGCCTCCTGCCCGTCTGTCACCTGCAGCGCCACATCCTTCGAGTGCAACAACACAGTTTGCATTCCACGCCTGTGGGCCTGTGACGGCGACTCCGACTGCTCCGACGGTTCTGACGAGTGGCCCAGCTACTGCGGCATACAGAAACCCGATTCCTTTCCCACCCGTCAGTGCTCGTCCCTGGAGTTCCGCTGTGGCAGCGGAGAGTGCGTCCACCGCAGTTGGAAGTGTGATGGAGGGTCGGACTGCCTCGATCGATCGGACGAAGCCGACTGTGGTGGGTTTTCATTTGAAAAACCTTATTTCACTGTTGAGTACACATCATTCAGAACCTCTCTCAGATATCATTCTGTTCCATCCTCCCAGCACGCCCAACCTGCCGCCCTGATGAGTTTGAATGTGGTGATGGCACCTGCATCCATGGTAGCCGCCAATGCAACCACCAATATGACTGCAGGGACATGAGTGATGAAACGGGTTGTGTGAACGGTACGAATCTCCTGCTGATGTTTGATCAAATCAAATCTCTTGATCTCTTGGTTGCGTCCGTAGCTGAATCTCTCCTTCCTCATGCACAGCGACTCACTGCGATGGCCCAACCCGGTTCAAGTGCCGCAGTGGGGAATGCATCAGCATGGAGAAGGTGTGTGACAGGCAGCGTGATTGCAGGGATTGGTCAGATGAGCCACTGAGGCAATGTGGTGAGTGCAGGCGTCTCTCATTCATAGCAGTGGTTAATTACTACCTCAGAGACTTTGATGCCTTTGTTTGCAGCTTGAGAATGCAAATATACTGTACCTTATCAGGAAAAGGATAGTTAACAATTCTTAACGCATTCTTCCCCTGCAGGATCCAATGAGTGCCTCTACAGCAACGGCGGCTGCTCTCATATTTGCAATGACCTGAAGATTGGCTACGAGTGCCTGTGTCCAGCTGGGTTTCACCTGGTTGACACAAGACGTTGTGAAGGTAGAAAACCTCCTCGATTGGACAACTTCTTTTTCAACTTATGTTCCTGTTGGGTGACATCATCAGAAAAAATATTATTCATATTTATAGCTATGCTGCTGACATGCAATTTTTCACTGGAACCTGATGAGTATAATGTGCTGCATTCACTGCTTCATTCACTGTTTCATTCACTGCTTTATTCACTGCTTCATTCACTGTTTCATTCACTGCTTCATTCACGGTTTCATTCACTGCTTCATTCACTGTTTCATTCACTGCTTTATTCACTGCTTCATTCACTGTTTCATTCACTGCTTCATTCACTGTTTCATTCACTGCTTTATTCACTGCTTCATTCACTGTTTCATTCACTGCTTCATTCACGGTTTCATTCACTGCTTCATTCACTGTTTCATTCACTGCTTTATTCACTGCTTCATTCACTGTTTCATTCACTGCTTTATTCACTGTTTCATTCACTGTTTCATTCACTGCTTCATTCACGGTTTCATTCACTGCTTCATTAACTGTTTCATTAACTGCTGCATTCACTGTTTCATTCACTGTTTCATGCACTGCTTCATTCACTGCTACATTCACTGTTTCATTCACTGTTTCATGCACTGCTGCATTCACTGCTACATTCACTCCTACATTCACTGCTACATTCACTGTTTCATTCACTGTTTCATTCACTGTTTCATTCACTGTTTCATGCACTGCTTCATTCACTGTTTCATTCACTGTTTCATTCACTGTTTCATGCACTGCTGCATTCACTGTTTCATTCACTGCTGCATTCACTGTTTCATTCACTGTTTCATGTACTGCTTCATTCACTGCTACATTCACTCCTACATTCACTGCTGCATTCACTGTTTCATTCACTGTTTCATTCACTGTTTCATGCACTCCTACATTCACTGTTTCATTCACTGTTTCATTCACTGTTTCATTCACTGTTTCATGCACTCCTACATTCACTGTTTCATTCACTGTTTCATTCACTGTTTCATTCACTGTTTCATTCACTGCTTCATTCACTCCTACATTCACTGCTTTATTCACTGCTGCATTCACTGTTTCATTCACTGCTTCATTCACTCCTACATTCACTGTTTCATTCACTGTTTCATTCACTGCTGCATTCACTGTTTCATTCACTGCTTCATTCACTCCTACATTCACTGTTTCATTCACTGTTTCATTCACTGCTTCATTCACTGCTGCATTCACTGTTTCATTCACTGCTTCATTCACTCCTACATTCACTGTTTCATTCACTGTTTCATTCACTGTTTCATTCACTGACCACTGTGATGGCAGCAGTAGGACAACTGGTTGAACAAGGAAAAACTGAACTTCTTGTAGATGGCCTTATCTCTTCCTCTTCTGTCCATCAGACATCGATGAGTGCGCTGACCCAGATACCTGCAGCCAGATCTGTCTCAACCAGATAGGAAGTTACAAATGTCAATGTGAGGAGGGTTACCAAGCTGACCCAGCTACCAAAGCCTGCAAGGCCGTCGGTAAATATCAGATATTCATATTTGAAACCTGTTGAGTCCCAAGTAGCTGCCCCACATTCAGTGCCGTGTTTGTCCCCCATGAGCTCTCACTCTTTCATGGGACCAGATGCAGTGATGGGAAATGACCAGACTGTCAAAACACATTCAGAGCAGGGAGCCTAACAGAGACAAACTAGGCCTAGCAACGTTCCCCCAGCTGGTTAGCTAACTGTTGAAACTGAAGTTGTAATATAAAATGATTTCGGGCCCAACTGATCCAAATACCATAATGGATAAAAAAACAGTACCAACACTGTTGTTCTCATTGTAACGGAGAGCATTTCCCGTTCTTTTTAAACATGTAATACACTAGTCATAACAACACTGCAAATATTCTTAAGAACTCATTTGACCTAAACTTGAAGTCAATGTTAAAAATGACTAAAAATAATTCACCTCTTCTACTTTGTAGGTACTATAGCCTACCTCTTCTTCACCAACCGTCATGAGGTCAGAAAGATGACTCTGGATAGAAGCGAGTACACCAGAGTCATCCCCCGTCTGAAGAACGTTGTGGCTCTGGATATGGACATGGCCGCTGAAGAGCTCTACTGGTCAGATATCTCTCAAAAGAAGATCTACAGGTGAGCAGAAATGAAACAGAATGAAATCAGTGTCTTCCTCCGTGTCCCCGTGATCGATTCAAGCGCCTCACTTTTAATCCAGAGCACCCTTGAACTCAGCTGAAGACTCTACGCATCACAGGACGCTCATCAGTAGTGACATCGATGCTCCTGAAGGCATCGCTTTCGATTGGATCCACGGAAACCTTTACTGGACTGACAGCATTCGTAGCACAATCTCCGTGGTAACCGCTGACGGAAGCCGCCGCAAAACCCTCTTCCACCGAGACTTATCAAAACCCCGCGCCATTGTGGTCGACCCCCACAACAAGTGAGTCTATCAGCACTGAAACAGCTGAAATCCTTCCTTGTTTGTTTGTTTCTTTACATGCCGAGATTTTAAATCATCAAATAACAAGAATAATTCAGATTTAAAACATAATAATTATCGGCATATGCTTGTCCTGATAGCTTCATCTACTGGACCGACTGGGGGAACCCTGCTAAGATTGAAAAGGGGGGTCTTAATGGAGGAGACCGCACTGCTCTGGTTACCGACAACATCGTATGGCCGAACGGGATAACCCTCGGTAAACTTTGGCATTCTGGTCTCTCAGGTTTCTAGTTGTGTTCTCCTTCATTCATGTGACGCCACAGGTCACTCTGATCTGCCATCTTGACTAATCTCCCCCGTCTGTCGTCCCCACAGACCTGTTGAACCAGAGGCTCTACTGGGTGGACTCCAAGCTTCACATCCTCTCCAGTATCGACGTGCAGGGTGGCGGTCGACGCACCCTCATCATCGACGAACACAAACTGGCTCACCCACTGGGGCTGACGGTGTTTGAGGTAGATATGAGGTTTATCACCCAATAAGCTCAGTTACACATCGACCCACAGCCAGACAAACACCACCTGCTGTGACGTCAAACCCCCCCGTCCCCCGTCCCCGCCGCCGCCGTCTAGTAACTTTGTTGTTTTTCTGATTCCAGGAAAAGGTTTACTGGACGGATGTCAGCAACAACGCCATCCTCAGTGCCAACCGACTGACAGGCGGTGACATCACACCTGTGGCAGAGCACCTGTCCTCACCAGAAGACATTATTATCTACCATAACCTCAAACAACCTACCGGTAAGAGAAGACTTCCACAAACTTAACAGCTGGTGAAGATCGTTTTAATTTCATGCTGGAATTAGGGACATCAAAACTAGAGTTCTGGGCGTCTGTATCGATTTCAACCTTTTATTATATACTGAAGTGGTGTGTTTTATTTACTGTTTGTGTTTTTTTCATTTCCATGGTTACAGGTTGACGAGGGTTTCTAGGCAATAACCCAAAAAAACAACATTTATACTATTTCATTCACTAAACTTCATGCACACACCTTCCCTGCGCTGAATGATGATGCCTTTTGATATTGAGCACATTTTAAGGGTTTTATTATTTGATTTATTTATTTTACAATTTGAAAATGTAGCTTCTTCTCTGATCTGCAATTAACAACTCAAATATAAAACTGTCTTTCTTTGATTTAAAAAAAAAATGCGTCCATGGCAAAAGATTAGACACTGAATATCGGCCAGACATTTGTCCCTCCCAGCCAGAACCTTGGACATTCCTCATGGGCCACAAGTACTAACTTTTTTCGTGATGTATTCAAAATATTAAGCTCATTTTCAAAAAAACAAGGTGAGAATTACTCGTCGAGGCACCTAAGACAAACAACTCTTGCATGCTTTAAATCAAATATGTGGATGATTTTTGAATATTTATGCACTAGTTGGTTTGGAACCCCGTACGATTTCACTGGTCTGTGTTTCAAAGGTGAGATGTGTCCAAACTGTCTCGGTAGAAAGTATCTGAAAGTATTACAGTGCGTGCACAAAATCAAAGATGGAATCATTGAATTTAAAGGAATAGTTTGAGGTTGAGTGAGATTGGTTTATTAGAGCAGCAGAACATAGTTGGAGTTTGGCATCTATGATCTTTGAGACTAATTCTTGAGATTCATGGTCGCTGGTAGATGTATATGTATAAAGCCAAACGGAGCTTTCATTGGCTGATTAGCTTAGATTATTAGTTTCATCTAGCATACAAACAGGAAGTACATTTCAGCCTTCCCATCTGACTCTCGGCAAAATATGAACAAACTCTTGCTTTCATATGATAATGGTGTCATGTTCTGTAATGCAGGTAGATTCATTTAAAATGTCATCCTTCTCTCCGTTGCAGGTAGAGACTGGTGCCAGGCGTCAAGCTGTGAATTCATGTGTCTTGCAGCTCCTCAGGTGGGCGGGCATCCCCCCAAGTACACCTGTGTCTGTCCGGACGGCATGATGCTCGCAAGGGATATGAGGACATGCGTACCTGGTTTGTGAATTTTATATTAACATGTAATATCATAATGAAAATGAATATATATGAGAATGAAACGTTTTTCTAATGTGTTCCGCTCTCGCTTCCTCTTGCGTTTATGTTTCTTCAGCTGAACCAACGCCTGCAGCACCTGTGCAGCCTCAAGATCCAGTTGACGACCCTGCTCGTCAGCCACCCTCACCCGCCAGCCCCACACCTGAACCCCAGGTCCACACCACCTCACTGCCCCTCCCAATCACATCCAGCTCAGCCAGGCCAGTGCCACGCACCTCCAGGCCTCCTGTAAAGACCACCACGCCTGAGCTAAGGGTCCAGTCAACCGAGACGTCGAGGCCTAAGATTCCCAAGACCACCACAGATGCTCCAATCACCTCTCCAGGTAAGCTTAAGTTAAAAAAAATCATTCATTCATTATCCATAAGAGCCTTGATTTTAACCAGTTACCCAGCGGCGCCGTTTCTAGGGTAACTGACTCTCAGATCTGACGCGCAGAACGGTTTAAATGCAGCTCGCCTATGTGTAATAAAATACTCTCTTCACCTTCTCTTCAGATTTCCGTCATGCATTTGCTGCAGCTATTCCCAAGCCTTCCTCCAGCACCCCGTTGATCCTGTATATCGTCTTACCCCTGGGTGAGTTGCTTTGTCAGCAGCCGCATGAACACAGAAAACTCCAACTGTTTGAAGTGACGACAGTGTCACTCATCGTGACCGACATTCCTCTCTGCGTCTCCCATGTAGCCATCGTTTGTCTGGTGGTTGTTGCCGGCGTGCTGCTGTGGAGGAACTACAGGCAGAAGAACACCAACACTATTCACTTTGACAACCCCGTCTATCAGAAGACCACCGAGGACCAAGTGCACATCTGGAGGAGCAGCAGCCCTGATGGGTACTCCTATCCAAAAGTGAGTCCCTTCAGCTAACCTGTATGAGAAATGACCCAACATTCATCTTTCCCTTCTCTGTGTCTGTGGTTAAGTAGCACATTCGCTCAACAGTATCTTCATCCCCTCCGTTTGCTTCTTCAGAGACAGATGGTGAGCTTGGATGAAGAGGCGGATAATCCAGCCTTCACTGAAAACTGAGACCTGTCGGGCGGGATTGGAAAAAAAGAACTTTGATGATAAGCTACCTTAGATGTACTTTTGTGTTTTTACCTCACAGCACAAAGCTAAAGAAGTCAAAGCCAATATCGGACGACTTGAACCACTTAATCCTCACAAAGCGCTCTACCACGGGATGACTAGAGTGGAACAGTTTTTCAGGTTTCACTATTTGTCTCTTTTTTGGATAATTAATTCTCAACAAATATTAGCAAATCATCAGACTACGGTGTAACATGTTTTTTTTAAACCTGTCTTCCTAACTGTGACACCGATGTTATAATATTTCTTCAGCTACACATAGTGAACTCATTCACAGGACGTTTTAAGGTAGAATTCACAAATGATGTTCTAAATATCACTGCAAATACTACTATGCATCTGTTTCATGTAGCAAAATATCAGAGCTTCAAACTAAAGTTATCATCTAAGACCACCTGACTAAACATAGAAATTCAGGTTTTTAACGATCACTTTATTCAGCAAGGCAAAAATGTTGACCAGTACGAAAATCACTAGCCTGAAAAATAATCCAGTGCCCCCCACTTAACCAGCAAAGACTGGGACCAAACCTTTTTGATATGTGGAGATCAGTCTCTGACATCACTGTGGTGGAATTCTGACCCACTAAAGAAGCTTTGCAGAGCTGCTTTAGTGGGTTAATATTCTTTCTAATAGCTGCAATCTTTCTAATAATGGTGCTTTGAACGCCAATTTTTCTTTTCTTTTGCAATTTCACGATTGAGCCTTCCCCGAACTCCTAGAGAATCTTTGAAGGTGGGCCACTTCTTGCAGTTGGTACTTTTGTTCCAAGTCTTCTCCGTTTGTAGATAATGTGTCAGTGGAATCCCACAGCCTTAGAAACAGACTTGTAACCCTTACAGGTCCGATGGCTCTCAATCATCTATTCTGACATTTCTGTTTATGTTAAATATTTGTTTTAGGTCCGCCATAATATACAAAAAATAGTCCAAGTCTTTGTTTAGAAAGTAGGCAAGATTCCCAAATAGAGAATATTCTTTCATTTGATAGCAGAACATCTGTGTGCAGTTCAAAGACAAACGTAGTGTGGATTTAACGCTGAGCACAGAGCGGGTGAATGTGACACTTAGATGTGCCGGTTGAACCCGTGCGCCCTCAGCCGGTCTCTCATATCCCTGTTGGTCGTCTTTATCTCCACCCACCGCCTCGGTAGTGGAGTGAAATATTCTCCAAAGGCACCGAACGACGCGGCTCTCGTTAACCTTGTGAGGAGACGCCGTGTCCCTCCTCTGTGATAGCCTTCAGATTTTGGATGTCCCCACTACAAGCAGCTGTCTGTCGTCTCTGCATTCACCTTTTCAGCTCCATTATCCTGATGTGTGGTCGTCTGTCTCTGGGTTGAGAGGAATCTTTACATTTTCCCCCTCTATGATCCTTCTGGGGGGGGATCAGTGCATTCCTCCAAGACCAAAAGCTTTCATGAAAACACGTGAGCAAAGGCGCTGAGTCTAACGCTCTGTTGTGACACGTGTACATTTACAACCCACCTCCGGACCAGAACTTCAGCTCTCCTGATAACAGGCCGCCATGTGGCCCGTCATGTTGTTAAGACAGGCTGTTTGAGCTGATTTATTTGTATTGCTCACAAATATGTGCCTTTTCAATGACATCATTTGTTCACATGTTCATGTTGGTGTTATTGGACTAAGTGTGTCGGTCGGTTTACAGTGTATTATTTGAGGTACGTGCCAGTGAATGGGTTATTCTGATCAGGGTTATTGACTGGGTAGTGAAGATGTACATAAGATCATTTTACATTCACTGACTGAAAACAGCCTGTAAATATAATGTTCATAAATGTAAATATTTGTTCTGGGGTTTTTTGGAAGAGGTTTTAGACTTTGTACACTTTCAACATTTGCTGTACATAAATAAATGTTTTCTATTTATTGTGGAATCACTGCCTTCTGGGATCATTTCTTTTTTGAAAATCTTGACAATTGATTTGAATGAATAGTAAGATCAAAGTTGGCTTATGGATAAAGGTATGTGAGCAAAATATGATAAATGCAAAAACTAGAATTAGCACTCAGAGATTGCAAACGTGGTCCACTTCAGTGTCTCTGTTCAGCCGACAGAGCCATATAAGGTCACCAAAATTTAATAACCTCTAGGAGGCGCCAGGACCTACCCCTGGGTAAAATTTCTCGCAAATCCATCATTAAATTTTCCCGTAATCATCCTCACAAACAAAACCAGGAGTGAAAATCTAACCTTGGTTGGTAGTAATAAAAGCGGTTCACAGCGACCATCAGCATTCACTCATTCACACAAACATTCACAGAGAGGGCCCGCGTTGACGGGACGGCCCGGGTCAAACTGTGTTTGTCGCCTTAATTGGAGAAGAGATGGCGCCAGGATGCACCATGGGAATAAAGGAAATGATGTAGTATGATGCTTTGGGCAGAGCTCTGCTGGGAAACATCTGGTCCTATCATTCATGTTTTTTTTATTTTCACACATGTGCTCTGTGGCAGACCAAGTACTCGTCTTCATGAAAACTGTCCCCTGACGGAAGCGGCCTCTTTCAGCAGGATTAGGCCCCAATCATAACCGACACTGGAAAAATGGTTCAGGAATGTTTCGTGGAATACAACAACAAGGACACGTCTGATCCACGGAGGCTCCTTGCAAATTACAGGACTTAAAGGATCCGCTGCTAACGTCTTGAGTCCAGTTACCAAGGTTCACCTTCAGAGGTCTGCTGGAGTCCGGTTCTCCACGGGTCAGAGCTGGATGGGCAGCATAGCGGGACCTGAACAGTAATATGCAGGTTGTTGTAATGTTATGGTCGATTGATGTACTTGTATGCTATATATCATTAAATAAATTGTGCTGTTTGAGCTCAGCTCCAAACCTGAAGAACCTCAGGGCATGTCCTGAAGTGAACCCGGCTGGGAATGACTTCCTCAAGCGATGTTCAGATATAGAACATCTATAAAAAGTCAATGTTTCCATTCGTTTCAGTTTGCCAGAAGATATTTGAGACATGGTGCTGATATTTTTGAGGTTCCCAAATGTAGCAGCCTCCCCTTCCACTTGCTCGTTGGTTCGTTGGCGCTTCATGGGGAACATGCGTTTGGTCCTTAGTGTTTCTATCATACGTGGCTGAAGAACTCCTTCAAGCAGCAAATGTGGCAGATGGAAGAGTCTAAAACAACTACGCTCTTCATCTGTGGCTTTGGTATGCAGACATGGCAGAAAACGTGCTGCAGAGGGTTTTTTTTTTTTCCAGGGGGCGGTTTTTCTAGCTCCTCTGTGTGGAATACGAGACGGTTTTCCTAGAAAGTAAATCCATCACATTGAGGAAAAAAAACCCACACGGTTTCCTAGAAATTCTTTTACACTGTGAGCCAGGAGAAGCAACAACAATCCTCGGTTGAACGTTTCTCCAAGGAAGGATTTAGCAGTGCATGAATTACTGCTGCAACGAAAGTCCAATCTTTCTGGGTTTATATCAGTTTGGTCAATTTAAAGGCAACGTGTTAAAATAAGGTCCCAAAAATCATCTAAGTAACAAACCAGTCATTATCTGCTGGCTAATGAGTAACTCCTTACAAACTTTTTAAGTTAATAAAAGCAATACAGTTACTAGTTAGGGCACAATTTAGGAGTGAATCAGGAAGAATGGGATCACTCTCCAGAGGTTTAGAAGTTTTCTTCTTCTCAACACATGGAAGTGACCAACTGATTGACGAGCTGCACGTGTAGCCTTACTCAAACAGTGGCAACCCTGGCCTCGGTGGGGGTGTGTGTGTGTGTGTGTGGGAGGGGGGGGGGAAAGAAACCCATCACCACTTCAGGCCTGCACACTCATGCCCATAAAATCCATTCAGTCACTTCAAGTCCAAAAACAAAACACTCAGGAGGTTCTGTTTAGAACCTTCATGAAGCTTTAGGGCTGTCAACCTTCCACTGGCGTGGGTCCGTTGGTTTGTCTGCATGGCGACAAAGAAAATGACTGGACTGACTTGGATTAAATTTAGTATGAGTGTTGAGCATGTGTCAGGGTAGAACTCATTAAACTTTGAGGCGGAGTCAAGATTCGTTTCCTTCTGCCTTAAACATTGCATGATGAGAATTTCCTTCATTTTTCATAAGTGAACTCAACTTACATTCATTTCGTGCATCAATTAAACTCAAATGTCTGAGTGGAGGTTGTAGCTATTGCAGCTAATACTTGACAGAGTCTTCTGTCCATGTGGGCTCCTTTAAAGCTGCCAAAGAGCAAAACTTGAAAAGGTTAAACTCGAATAAAGAAAATATAGTTGACACAATCTGCTTTGTTCTGCATGTCAACGTAGAAACTCTTGTTCATAGTCATAGTAATAAAGTCAATTAAATTCAACTAAAGTGCAAAGTTGGTGAGAAAAACATAATTTAACATTAAAATGTATTTTGATTATAGATAAAAATCTAATAATGTAAATGTATTATTATTATTATTATAATACTCCCAACTCAATGTAGTTCTAAATGTCTCATTCCCGTTATTGTCATTAATTCATTATTGATTTACCATTGTTTATGAACCTTTTTTTTTGACAAATGGTGGTGTCCTGCGGTAAGTAGCTCCAAATGTTTTTATGTACTATATCCCCCCCCATTCCACAGATTCCTGGTAATCCATCGAAAAATAAAATAATAACTATATAAAAACCTGACCAAAAAGCAGCAATGTTAATTAAAGTTATAGGTTCTGCTAAAAAGGAAAGTTTTAAGTCCTTTTTTAAATGTGTCAGTCGTCTGTGGAGCCCTCAGATGGTCAGGGAGGGCATTCTTAGGGCTGATCTCATATATATATATATATATATATATTTAAATATAATATATCTGATCTCATATATATTAGGTCTACCTATATTAATATAGACAATAAGGTTACAATGAAACAATTAAAGGCACAGGACATCCTATGGAGTCCTGATGACTGATCTGACAAACATTGTATGCGGGACGGTTTGTTTTTGTTTGCACAGACTACAGAAAATACCGGCTTTTCAGATAAGAAAGGAAGGCTTCATCTGAATCCTTCAACACCATTAATCATTAATGCAACCGCAGAGGTCATGAAAGAGAGACTGGATCATTCCAGTTACCAACACAGATTAATGGACTAAATGCCAACGGAGCCTCAGACTGTTTTCTGCTTGATTCATGAGTTTTTCAGATTCACAGAAAGTCCAAACATCCTGTTTACTAAATCTATTTTCCCTGATTGCTGCACACGGACAACGTGACGAGTAACAGCTCAATTTTGAATATGAATTAATTATGTGTGAAAAAAGAACCCATTTAGGTCACAAAAACTAATTTCTAAGCAGGTAGCAGTCATTATCACATGTTCAAAACGTGATCGGCCACAGAGTGAGAATGTGATGACATCATAGCTCACCTGATCCAACATCAACAAAACTGACCCATTGGGTCCCGGAGGACCTGAACCATCACCTACCTTTGCTTAGACTGCCAGACAGACAAATGTCATTTGGAAACACACAGCTATACAAAACATTGACCAAAGAACCACATACAGTATTTATTCAAACTTGTTCACAGAGATCAGGCTTTAAATAGTTCCTCTCAGAATCGACTCGTTGTTATAGGGTGACAACACACCTGTTCCCACAAATAATCTTCTCTTCCTCTTTCCCTTTGGACTGTTCCTTTTAGGGGTCTCCACGGCGGATCATCTGTTTCCATCTCCTCCTGTCCTCTGCATCTTCCTCTGTCACACCAACCAACTGCATGTCCTCTCTCACCACATCCAGAAACCTCCTCTTTGCTCCTCCCCTTCTTCTCCTGCCTGCAGCTCCATCTCCAGCATCCTTCTACCAGTAGATCCAGTATCCCTCTTCTTCATGGGTCCAAACCATCTCAGTCTGTCCTCTCTGACTTTGTCTCCAAGATGTCGAGCCTGCACTGTTCCTCTGATGTCTCCTTTCTAATCCTGTCCATCCTCCTCACTCCCAGAGAACATCTGAGCATCTTCAGCTCTGCCTCCTTTCTTCAGAACCTTTCTCTCTAAACCTTCCAGCAGAGCTGCTCTCACCACCATTTTGGAAACCTTTCCCTTCACTCCTGCTGCTACATTTATGTCACAGATAACTCCTGACACCCTGCTACCCTTCCATTCACACACATGTATTCTGTCTTGCTGCTAGTGACCTTCACACCTCTTCTCTCCAGCGCATACCTCCAGGTTTTCCTCCACCTGCTCCCTGCTCTCACTACAGATCACAATGACATCCAACAACATCATAGTCCATGGCGACTCCTGCATGACCTCCTCTGTCAGCCTGTCCATCATCATAGCAAAGAAGTCGGGGCTCAGAGCCCATCTTCGGTGCAGTCCAACCTCCAACTTGAAGTCAGCTGTTTCTCCTGCTGCACACCTCACCTCTGTCATGCTGCCCTAATACTTATCCTGTATCACTCTAAAACACTTCTCTGTCACCCCAGACTTCCTCCCACAGTCTGAAACCCTTTAGTACTCTGTATGTGAATTGGTGACTCTAGATTGCCTGTAGGTGTGGACGTGAGCGTGAGTGGTTGTCTGTCCTATGTGTCGGCCCGGTGATGAAGGGGTGACTTTGTCCAGGGCGTACCCCGCCTCTCATCCTATAAATTTTGTCCGAGCATTTCAGGAATCATCCATGAAGTTAGAGATAAATATCCTCTTGTAATTCCTCCTATCCTGCAATGGATAATGAATCCTTAAAGAAAATCTGAATCCACACGATGATCCAGATTACCTCCAAGAATCTAATAAACGTATTCTTTTGGCCTCTGCTGAAAATGCAATCAAAATCTATTCATACTTTTTTTGAGCAATCCTGCTAGCAGACATACAAAAAGGCATAAAAACAGATGATCAGTAAATGGCAGATGATCATATCAGTAATAATATCAGTTCAGGACGGTCACTCCACTGCTTTGAATAAATATTGGACACAACAAGAAAACAGAACCAACTACTCTCGTCCAAAAGCAACCTGATTGGATGCCTCTTGTTCAATGACTTTATCTTAACTTTTAAAATACTGGTGTGTGACTAATGAGTGAACGGCTTTTCCTCATTAAAAGCAGAGTTACAAGAAAGTATTTCAGGTAGTTAGTGAAAACAGCCTTTTCAGTTGTTCACAGCAACGATTCAAGGAAATATTATTGGGACTATCAGTTTGAAAACTGTTTGTTTAGTTATGTTTTGCACTTTACTCTTGTTTCACCCTTTATGTCGGGCGCCAGGGCCACCACGGGTCGGAGTTCCAATACTTCTGCGTGAGTTCTATTATTCTGTTTCAGGACACATTCTCAGTGCTTTACATGTATTCCACAATCTCTCCCAACATTTCTTGTAATACCAACCTTCTCTGACGGGAATGAGGCGCCAGTCTTTAGCCTCAGACGTCACACATCCTCAGCCCTTCTGCCCTTTGATCACCGAGCAAACATCCTCTCCTCTCAGGGTGGAATGGTAATAAACAAGTGATGAAAATTAAAAAAAAAAGAAAGAAAGTTATTAGAGGATGATCACCAAACTAAATTATGTAAAACTTTTGTCTTACTCTATCGGCTGTTCCATATATGTAATGATTTATCTTCTTAGATTTAATGACATTATGACATTATGACATTATGACATTATCATTTATTTAGCAAACTGTTTATTTCCCAAAATTATTTAGAAAAATTTTGATTTGGTTCTTAATCCGCGCTTATGTGCTAGAAAGGTCAAGAATATCAGAAACAGTATTTTGAGTTGCCTGTTTAGTGAATGAAAATTTCTGATGTTGAAAAAGTTTTTATGAAGTTTTTGTATTCAATTTAACAAAATTAAAATTTGGGGAATATTCAGGACATTTGTTTTGTTTGAAGCCTAATCCTAACCCTAACCCTCTGAGCCTAACCTCAAACCTAAACCCTAACCCTCACCCTGAGCCTAACCCCTAACCCCAAACTCCCTAAACCTAACCCCCAACACTAACCCTAACCCCCTAACCCTAAACCCGAACCTAACCATAACCCTAACCCAATCTTAACGAACCCTAGCCCTAACCCTAACAGATAATCCCTAATCCTAGCCTAACAAACCCTAACCCCTAAATCCTGACCCTAAACTCTAACCCTAACCACTAACCCTATCCCTAAACCCTACTCCTATACCCTAACTCTTAACCCTAACCCTTAACCTAAAACCTAACCCCTAAACCTAACCCAAAACCCTAACCCCATAATCCTACTCTAACCCTAACTCCATATTTTTATTATAATTATTATTTTATTCCCTATTTGACGCCGTGTATAACTGTATGTGATATATAAAAAGTTTACATTACGAAAGCCAAAGAAATGGTTCACAAACTGAGATAAAGTGTAAAATATTTAACAAAAACATTAGACAAATAGATAATAAGAGAGTGAAAAACTTAAAAGGGGAAGGTAATATATATTACTCTATAGTTATAGCTAAGAACCAATTGCTTTTGTTGATGTTTCTAAGAGTGGGAGAGTTAATTAGTTAAACTCAGTTATTAAAACTGAAAAAAAAAAATCCAAGCACCTAGAGTTTTGGGAATATTTGGGTGTGAATGTATTTCCCAATTAACAAGAACAGACGCTAACAAGTTCGGCCTTGGTTAAAATGATATCGCTGCTCCCCCTACTGGACAGTACGTGCAAGTTTCTCAATTATTTCCAAGTCTGCGAGAATGGAGGAGCAATAATAACAGAATGAAGGAATAAATTAACAAATGAATAAATAAATAACTGCAGAAATTAATAAATAAATAAATACATGAATGTCGAAAGAAAGAAAAAAAGAATAAATAAATTTGGAAATAAATAAATATCATATAAACATACATACATGTTGTTATTGAAAAGGGCTTCATTAAATTTTTTATTTGTATTTATTCATGTATTTATTTATTTATTCATTTATACATTTTTTTTATTTTTTTTATTTCTACATTTATATTATCATTAATTTATTTATGTATTTATTGTTTTTCTTTTACACAGGTCTATTTATTTATTTTTTTTCTTCTGTATTTTAAAATTGTTTTAATTAATTTATTACCATATTTGTTCATTTCTTCATTTCGGTACTTCTTTGTCCATATGGTAATGAGCTGGGCGGGCCTAACCTCTAAAGCAGGATTGGTTTGTTTGGTGAACCAGACAGAAGCAATCGAGTCGGATCAAATCTCCAAAAATGACCTGGATGAATGAGAATCTACAAGTCACCCTCCTCTGTCTTTAGGCGGAGGTGAAGTTGACGGGGAACATCTTGAAGGTTGTCTAATTCATCTCAAGGTCGAAGTCCACATCCATATTAGCGCTGAGCTGGACTAACCCATCCATTTCTCTTTCCAGACAAAATAGAAGATCATATAGAATAGATCATTTGGTACGTTGTTCTCAACATAATTCACTAATGATTAAATTACACTAATTTTAGACAGAAGTATCTAAAATGAGTGTTAACAACTTCACAAGTTTTATAACAGAATCTGAAACTCAATGTTTGCAAAGCCGGATTAGCCTCACCAATCCAATCCAAAAATAGCAAAACCCACTGGATTCTACAAAACAAACCAATCCTGCTAGAGAGTGAGGTCAGTGTCGCTCACCTAAATCACCATTCGCACAGGAGGACAAGAATATCGAGATAAAAAATGAAGAAATGTAGAATTACAGAAAGAAAGAAATGAAAAAAATGTAGAAATACAGAAAATAAAACAATAAATCAATAATTGAAGGTATAAATAAATAAATGAATAAATCCAGAAATAAATTAATGATAAAATAAATGTAGAAATATGGAAATAAATTTTAATTAATAAATGTAGAAATACAGAGATAAAACAGTAAATAAAAAGATGAAATTAAAAAAATAGATTAATTAATAGATATAGAAATGGATAAATACATTTAGAATAAATACAAAAAAAAAATTCAGTGACAAGAATTACTCATTTATTTATGTATTTGGAAATTTTTTTATTTCTGCATTCATCTATTTAATGATTGTTTCCATACACGAGTACACAGTCGGCTTTGAGCAATTGGAATGGCTGCTGACCTGTTGACCTCAGAGGTCAGTGGGGGCACCAGTGTTTAGAAACAGCACACCTCAACAGGCGGACCTGAGAGATTAGTTTGGGATGTCATTCTCTGCTTCGAGTTCTTATCTTCCTTGAAATCCCACCACAGATGCAGCCTTGATAAATTGGGCGGAGCAAGTCCACTTCTGCCGGACTACCGAATTGTATTTAGGCCCTGACTGATGTCGTCCACAAGTCCATACAGAAGTACGCACAGAAAAGTGATTCATTTATTGGTACTATGTTCCTGGGATAATATATGCCAAAACAAAGTTATTAGAAATTGTTTACAAGGTGTAACTGCCACCAAGCCAAATTAAATACTTGAGGAAGCTGGAAACACTTTTTTTTCTTACTTATAAAATTAAAGAGGTTTCCTTTTTAAATGTATAGCCAGTTAAAACAAAAAAAAAACCGGAACCATTTAGAATTGATATTGGAGTTCCTTCTGTGGAATAGAAGAAGAAACAATTACTCATTTGTTTTATAGATGTAGGTATAGTAAAATATTCTTGGTCGACATTCAGAATTTTATGAAAAGGAAATCTGGGCATAGCATTTCTATTTCAGGGGGATGACACTATAATCTGTTTTAATAGTCTTGATCTAGATGGGGATTCTGTTTGTTTTTTTAAATTCCATATTCAAAGGGTAAAACGGACAGACACAACAAAACTTCATGCACTTTAAGCAAGAAAAGTTGTTTACACGTTGCCTTGGCGACAGCTGAAGTAAGTATGCACGTTGTTGGTTAAGAATTTTCTTCAGTAAGTATCATACAACTTGTTTACTGTAGCTTTTGGTAGTGTGTATGTTTTCATTATTACTTAGTTATATTCTTAGTCACTTGTCTGCTTTACCAAGATGTTAAGCGAATCTACCACGGCTAAACAAAATATCATGACATGTTTGTGTATAATATCTGTTTTATTCACTAAATGAAGCCATAAAAGAGCACGTCCGGGGATGCATCACTTTTAAGTGTCCTTCGTGAACACTTCCATTGTCTTGTGGCTTTTACAGATCGTTTTTTATGTGTTGTGTTGTGGCTTTCGCAGTTCGAATGTGTTGTGAAATTGATGAATATCTTTTCTTAATTTGCTGAACAGGTGTTGTCATCTTGATGAATATGTTTTGTTTTTTTATGTACAGCATGCTAATTGTTAAAATGATGATTGCAGTTCGTTTGACCCTGTCGGTCTACGTAAGTTATTTTATACCCCTGGCGAATAGACTGGTTGTATATATGTATTTAAAATAAAGGCACGAAAAGCACGCACAGGGACTTCCAGGGGCCTACGTCATATCTGACGTACAAACCGGAAGACACGTGTTCGCTTTATTGCATGCGCCCGTAGAGGATGGCATGGCTTACCTCTGCTAGCTAGAATCAACTTCGCCAAGGTGTTCATGTCTGAGGTATAAAACAGTTCACTTAGAAAAAACAAAATGTCAGGCAAGTCTGATTTAAAAATAAACCCTCGGTTTGCGCAGAAATATGAGAAATACCGACAGAAAGAGGAGCTACAGAGACGTAAGTGTGTCCGTGTTGGCTAGGCTAGCAGGCTAACAACACAACGTGGACGCGGGTCGCTGGGATTGATGTTAATGGTGTCGGTTCTGGGTGTAATGACTGTGTGCTGTGTGTTGTCCAGTGAAGGACCGGTACGGAGACCGAGATGATGACGGGGACTCTGATTCGTCTGAGTCCACCTCTGATGATGGTGAAGTGGTGAGCATTTCTGCTTTTCTCTCCATGAACAGACAACAGTCACAACTTGTTGGCGTTTTTAATGGCCATCACGCTTATTTGTTTACATTAACAGGAATTGGACCCAGAAGTTGAGCGGGACTTTTACAGAACATTGTCACTGTTAAAGAAAAAGGACCCAAAGATCTATCAGACTGACGCAACTTTCTACTCAGAAGGTGACTAAAGAACTACGATTAATGCTGCTTCAGCAGTCTCCAGTAAATATATTAATATGGATCCAAATGTCTTTCTGTCAGAGGCATCCAGCCGCGATGAGAAGCCATCAACCTCTACAAAAACATTGAAACCCATGTATCTCAAGGACTACGAACGAGAAGTCATACTGAAGAAGGCAGGGTGAGTGATATAGTACTGATTTCTCCATGATTATTTATATCAGTTCATCAACAAAGTGCTGACATGGCAAATATTAGATGAGATAAAATGTAGGAATTTACCTCTGTGTTTGATATGGAGAGTTGCAGGTCTGTCATTCAGCTCAGCTTGTTAACCTAGCCTAGGAGCTAATATTCTTACTGGCATTGTTTGTCTATTTACAATAATACACAAAGATGGTGAATACATTTCAGTATTTTATAAAGAGATAAGCTGGTGATCTAGATCATCAGAATACATTTATTTTTCTTGGATCTTAACACTGGTGGGATATGGACAGTTACAGGAAGGGGTTTCAGCTCCTTTGGGTTATTCCAGAGAGCAGGTTCAACAAACTTTGCGTTTGACCATGAGCTTTGGGTTGATCAACCCTGAGATGAAAAACTCTTGAACTTTGGTTCAAGAAGAGCTGATCTGAGTTGGCTTGGTTAACTCTTGAGTTTAAGTCTGAGTTAAAGTTGTGCACAAGGACGATCAAAAAGCCATCATAAAATGGAGCTCAGATACTGTGATTGACACTGAAACATAATGTTTGCCATACTACAGGCCAGTTGACCTGAAAAGCGTTCAAGAGCAGATATTTATAAAAAATAAAAAAAAAAGGCGAGAGAGAGAAACACCGCTTCTGCAATGTAGGAGAGAGAGCTGGTGTGGGAGAAATAATAACTTAACTGCACATTTTTGGGAGGGGGGGATTTTATTCCAGTACCCCATTTCAGAAAAGCTAAGATATACATAACTGAAAGCACCTTCATTTTACAGCAAATATGAAGACGATGATGACAGCGATTATGAGCTGGATGCAGAGAGGATGGAGGTAAAATAAGTTTCCAGTTTGTTGTTCTCAGTTTATGGAAAAAGTAGCGCAGGTTTTTATTTGCCATCGTATTGTTGTTTATTTCCAAAGAGAGCTGCTTCTCCCAGCTACATCCAGGAGCAGAGGGAGCTTAAGGAAAGGTACGGCTCAAACTCCCCGGGATTATCTTGGAATATAACTCAAACGATTAAGACTCATGGAAGCTACAATCTCTCTTCAGCTTCCGTAAATTCATCCAGGACAGTGATGATAATGATGATGATGATGATGATGATGAAAAGGCTGATGATGGAGAATCCCAACTGCTGACTCGGAGAATTAAAACGCAGGAAGAGAAGGTCGAAAACCGTTAGCTACCAGTTATTTACCGCTTTGAAAACTGAGAGGTACCAAACCTCTACAGGACTGAATGAACTTCTGTTCTTTTGTGTGTATTCTTAGGATAAAGAAGAGGCAGACTATGTAGAGTGGCTGAAAGGTCAGGCTGAGCTTGAAGGTCCAGAGGAGGTGAAGGACATGGTAAGAGTGTGAGAGTGGATTTTTGGAAACGAAGATGTTTGCTTTCTCTACTAATAAGACCGGATTGTGTCGAGACAGAAATATTTAAGGGACTACTGGAATGACCCAGAGTTGGACGAGAAGGAGTGTTTCCTGAGAGACTATGTCCTAAACAAGGGCTACCTAGAGGAAGACGAGGGTGATGAACGGTAAGCAGCTTCTCATTTTTATGTTAGTTAGTTTGTTTTTTTCAGTGTGGAAACAGAAAGCTGATTAATTTTAAGATGTACAATCAAAACCTCTGATGCTTAAAGGATTCCAACCTATGATGAAGTGGTCCAGGATGATGTCGAGGACTCCGAAGAGGAAGGGGAGAGTTTCTTGGAGCGGCAGGCAGACTTTGAGAGAAGCTACAACTTCCGCTTTGAAGAACCTGACTCTGAGCAGATCAAGACGTATCCCCGAAACATCGCCACCTCCGTGCGCTCAAAAGATGAGAGCAGAAAGCGCAAAAGAGAGGAAGTGAAAGAAAGGAAGCAAAAGGTTTGTATCGTGTTAGAGAGGAAGAGAACCTTCTCAGATCTCTCCTTCCCAGTATTCAATCCCACAATGCTTTCAGTCATTTGCTAATATAAACCGACCTTTCTCTTTCCCTTCGCTCCATTTCCAAACATATTTCAGGAGAAGGAGCAGAAACACGAGCAGCTCAAGCAGCTCAAGAACTTGAAACGCGGTGAGATCGTGGAGAAGCTGAAGATGCTTCAGGAGCTGACTGGCAACGAGCAGCTGGCCTTTAGCCGGGAGGACCTGGAGGGAGAATTTAATCCACAACAACATGATCAACTCATGCAGGTGTGTGTAAACACACCCTCCTACAAAATCATCCTTTACCTGTAGAGGATGAAACTAGTACTCTGTCCTTTTGTTTTTGTGCTTGCTTAAAAGCCTCCAAACACGGGCAATTTTAATTCTAAGGAATGTACAGTGCTTTTATTCTGCTTTATTATTGCTGTAAATATTGGCATGGTTTCCCACATGAGGGACACTATTCCCTATTTGCATACCACAAGCAGGCAGACACCATGATGTCCTGGATAGGGGAAAGCTCCATGGAGCTTAACATCTCCAAAACCAAAGCGTTGTGTTGTGGAGAGTGGCGAACATCTGATTGCCCCAATCCCCTCTTGGAACTGAGACTGAACAGGCAGGCTGTGGAGCAGGCAGAGGTTTAAGTACCTGGGCAGGTCATAATGGCTAGGCGATTAATTGTAAAAATATGGAAATCGAGATTCAGATGTATATATGATGTAATTTCTAAAGTACAGCTACTCTGCTACTTTGGAATTCGTAACGGAAGCTGCAGCAAAGCAAACGAACGGCTGTACTTTTCTCCCTCAGCCAATGAAAGCAAGGTGTGAGGTAAAGAAACTAAACTGCAAGAGACGCAGTCTGCAGGAGAAAATTTGTCAAGCCGTGTGAGAGGTATACAATGAAGACAGAATCAATCCAAAAGAAACACATGTTGAAGCTCCAGCAGCAGAAAACATTGTTCTTTGTCAAAATACATAAAAAAGTGATGCTGGCTTTTGTTTCTTGCATCGTTTGCTGTGGTGACGGCAGTGAAGTGAGGATCTGTCTGTTCTTTTTTCCATTCCAGCTGAGGGCTAAAGGCAATTTAGACTCACTTTCACTTTTCCCAGCTATGAGGTGTTGATTGTTCAGGTGGTGGATGATCCACAGACTTTCTGCTGTCAAACCAACCCAATCCTGACCAACTGCTTCAATGACTCATGTTTTTACATTGATACGAGTCATTTGTACCCAAATCGCGCAGCAGCAGCACCACAATGAAGACTCTACCGTGAGACACTGTTGTTGTTTACACCCAACAGAACGGCGCTGTGCCAGCGTGTCATTTAAAATAGTGAGCCGGGGTTACGAAAGCAGACGAGGCTCCGCGTATTACAGAGCGGCGTATACGTGCTAAGCAGCTCTTTCTAAAAAAAGTGTTCACTGTTACGCGTCAGCTGATCTCTTCTGTCATCCACTCCTCCGTCTCCAGCTGATGTAGGAGCTAATTAAAAAACCCAAACGCTCTCCCCACCAGTTTTTCCTGAATGATGAATGAATGACAGTCTTCATCACATCATCCTCACTATTTCCTCTATTTCACTATTTCCTCATCCTCGCTCTTCGGTTTTCTTGTTTTATTACTTTACTGCTGCAAAGTAAGCTGATACTTCATCGGCCGCGTCTCCTGGGGTCAGGTGAGGCAGTGCCTTCGTTGGGGCATCTGTGACGAGACTCGGGGTGACGTCCTGTAGAGCGTGATGTTCATTTGGAGACTCGTAGTGTTTGCATGTTTGAGACTGGGGAAAAGACTGTCGGTGTAGATTTTCCTTATGTGTGTCTTAATGAAGGCGTGTTTGTTCCCGCTCAGGTCACATTAGTGTGTTGTGTTTTATTTTTCCGGCATCGGTTTGTCGGCGACACATGTTGTGTTCAGAGCTTGTTGCTTCACGTCTCCGGTTAAACCAACTTTATTGGTACTTTTTACAATAGCACTGTTACTGAAATGATGCAGCACAACTCTTTAGTCTCCCCTCCAGACTCATTCAGGTGAGTTTGCTAATGAGCACTCGGGAGCATTCTGCATTCAAACCCACAGACTCACATGTTAGTTGGTGAAGATTGCTAAGAGAGTGCAGGAGATTTTTGCTTTTCTGTTTCTGCAGTCATTGTTTTGGGGTTTATATCTTCTTGCAGAAATTCTTTGGAGATGAATACTACGGAGAGGACGAAGACGAAAAGCCTCAGTTTGATGAAGATGATGTTGAGGGTAAGTTTTTTTTTTTTCGTTCTTTTTTCCTGTTTTCTACAGTTGAACCCTGCCTATTTATCAGCTTTAAAGGGCCATTTCACCTCAATACCAATTTTCCTCATGCTCTAATAATTCTTTTCCCCATCTAGCATTAAGATATAAATCTTCTTTGTCTCAATATGATGGAAATAGATGAGCCTCTGCTTGTGGTGCTCAAAGAATCAAAAAATACCTGTTAAAAACCTGAAGTCTCTTTATGGAAATCATGACCTTGTTACTCAAAATAACCCGGACTTTGATCTGATGGTGGTATGATTAAATCCATTTGTCTGTTGATATTGTTGTGAAAGAGGCCGTAACTAATAGCACTTTGAGATTTGATCCAAATGTAAAGTGCATTATAAATTAAATGTATTATTATTATTATTATTAATGGCTGACAATTCAATCCTTTCAGTTTAAGAGAAATATATCCAGGACTTTCCCTCATTAGTAGGCTCACCTAATTCAGACATGGTTTTATTGTTACTCCTACTAGTTAAATTATTCTAAAGAATGTTTGGCACTGCCAGTTTCTGCAATGTATCCATCAGAAGTTCAGACATGCATTGACATGTCACTCTCTGTTGTGATAGTGCTACATGGTTCTGATGGTGCTACATGGTTCTGTTCAGGTTGCTTCGTACATCCTACTAAATGACCAAAACTTGATATTCATAGTTGTTGATTAGGTTTACAAGGATGTTGCTACTCAATGAGATTGGGCATATTATAAGTATGCTGTGTAAGTTTCATGAAATAACACCTCGCCAAGCTCTTGCTGCTCGTCCAGAGTGTGGGCTTCCCCTTCATGCCAAACCCCACTTTAACTCTAGTCCTACAGTCTGAATATATAAACAATGGATTGTTCTGTGTCCCACAGATCACTGGAACTGGGACACGTGGACAGGAGAGGAACAGGAGAATGGCTACGTGGAACAGGAACATGATGAAGAGGAGAATGACGCTCCTGGGCAACACTGTGAAGATCAAGACTTCATTGTAAGTCGACCCATTTTATACCAAAAACCATGTTTTATCCTCCTTACCAGACCAGATACTGAGTCTGTAAAACATTTTCCATTTAAGAAACACCTCTTCACCAAAAGTGGTCTTGTTAAAACAGATGGATGCCGACTACAACCCAGACCATGACTATCAGACTATGTCCAAGAAGAAGAAAAAAAAGGAGAGGAAGAAAATGCAGAAAGCGGATTTACAAGAAATGGGCAAAAAGAGAAAAAAGTCTCACTTTGCGGAAATCGTCAGCAAGAACAAGCCTGTGTTCGATCCACGTACGTGTCAGCAGACCTTCTCCAGTAGAGGCACAGCAGTGACGGAGTGGACCGTATGTGCTTAAATGAAGCTGGTTTTGTGTTTCAGAGGAGAAAAGCTTTGAGCAGTATCTGGATGAATACTATAAGCTGGACTATGAGGACATCGTTGATGACCTCCCATGCAGGTTCCGCTACAGGCAGGTCCTCGCCAATGACTTTGGCCTGACCACTGATGAGGTACAAATAGTAGGAACTCCAAGTAATTGAAAAGAATATCATCCAAATGTTTATTTAAGCAATGCCTATTTAATGCCAGAGGTGCTGATTTCTCATCTGTATATGACAACCATTGATTTCACTGCCTCAAATGAGCTTCCCGCCGAATTTGCAATATAAATGAGCTAATATTAGCTTCATTATATGGTTGAAAACACATCAGTTTGTTTGACTATATTTTAAAAATAATTTTGTAAAAGGGGTCTTACAAATTTTTTATGGGCCACATACAAAACCTGAGCATGTTCTTTTTCTATAAAAGCAGGTAACTGATAACCTCCACTCAAAATAAGCTAGTTGTGAACCGCTAATTAATCTGAATCACCACAAACATAATGCATTATGAAATCACCCTGGAAGCTCTGTAGGCTGCACCTAATGCTTCTTCAGAAGGACTCCAACATCCAATCACTACCGCTCACACACACACACACACACAAAGGCCAAAGAGTCACCGAGCTGCTCTGTCGAGCTCACGTTCCTTGCATTACCTCTACTGGGGGCGGGTTTATTGAATGATCAAGTACAATTCTTTTTTTAACAAAATGAGAAAAATGGAGAAACGTAGGTTGACAGAATGTTGGTTCATTATCCTGCAGTGATGAGTGTCCTTGTCTGATCTGGTATTGCTTTTCCTCTGGGGAGAGCTCTGACCACAGAATGACCTAAAAGAAGTAAATCTTCTCTCTGAGCAGACGGCACTGTCAATTGACAAAGCTGTGGCAAATATGAAATGGTAATAGATACATGCAGATTGTAACAGCAGAAATGAATGGTACTAGTCTTTGATTTGAACTAATGAAACCCTCTGGTTCTTTTCCCAGATTTTAAAAGCTGATGAGAAGGAGCTGAACCATTGGTGCTCTCTCAAGAAGACCTGCATGTTCAGGTACTGACTCGGTCCTTCCTGTGAAAAAGAAAACATGCTCCTCTTGGAGCAGGTCATTTACTGCATTTAGGGATGGAAGATTAATCGTGAAAATAATAATAATTGTAATAATAATGTATCCATACACAGTGCAACATAGTGAAATTATTTCTCTGCATTTGATGGGCAACATCAAATGCAGAGTGGCCGCCCACTGCTCCCTGAGGGAGCAGTGGGCGGCCCCTTTGAGGCGCCCTGGGAGCTTAGGGTTTCAGGGTCTTGTTCAACGACCCTACGACAAGTAGACCCTGATGGGATTCCACCCGGCTGCCTTCCAATCTCCCGATTGGGAGACGACTGCTCTAACTACTCAAACCTGCAGCATTTTAATTCACCATAAGCTGAAGGAAAACTTGCTTCCTTAGCTGCAGCTAATTTTTTGACGAGCACAGCGCCAATTAATATTTCACTTGTCCACAACAAAGCTCATTATGATATAAAATGAGATAAAACGGTAAGATTGTCGGGGGTATCTTGGTCTTAATTCTAAGCAAAATATCGGTGATTCTCATTTTAGCGGCCCAGCCCTACTGCGTTCTGATCTTTATCTTCTGTCCACACAGGTCTGACAAAGAAGAGATGTGCGACTTGAAGAACTATAAAATTAAGGCCCAGAATGGAAAAAAGAAGAGAGAAGTCCTGAGCTCTGTATATTCTGAGTGAGTAGAACACAATGCTGATAATAGTCAGCCTGATAATAACTCTATTAATGCAACACTTTGATCTTTATCTACAGGGACAGTCAGGAGGTCAGACAGAGTCTACAGGAGGAGTCGGAGGCGAAGACCAAGGTGGTGAATAAGAGAGGAGATGGTCAAGAGAATGAAGGCGCAGAGGAGGACAGTGGTGCTGCCTCCTTCCAGGAGCCTACAGAGGAAGCACAATCTCAGCCAGAGGCAGCAGATGAGTCCGCAGTAGAAGAGGAAGAGATCCTGATCCCTACGAAGAAAAGGGCCAGACAGGAAGAGGAGGAGCAGACGGTGGTTTCTGCTGAGGAATCGGGAGGTAAAACCGAGGGGGTGAAAAACAGGACTGGGACGCTTAAATGGTCCAATAAGAAACCTCGGCGTTCAGGAGCCGTAGGGGTGAGAATAGGCGGCCGGGAGTTCAGCAGACAGAGACTGAGGGCGTATGGGCTGAACCCCAAGAGGCTGTTCTTCAGGCAGCTCGGTAGACAGAAACGAAAAGCTCGGGAGAAGGAAGAGAAGCAGAAAAACAAGCAGTGATAGTGATGAGCTGCTCCGTCAGATATAACATTCAGAAGAATAATCCCAAGTTTGTTAGCAGAATGGAATGAATTATGGACAATGAACATGATTGTTTTATGGTCTCACATCGACTTTTGGACTTATAAATAGGAAGAAAATGTTTAGACGGAGACTACAATTGCAGAATCTCTCTACTCTTCCTAATTATGTTTATATTTACAATTCAGTATAAAGTACATGTTAATGATGACGATTTGGATATTTTTCTGATTATATTGCTACGCTCATATTGTGTGTAGATTTCTCAAACTGTAATAAACCATTTTATCTCGGTGCATTTATGTAGAAGTCATTCTGATGCAGTTTGATGGAGTAAAGGATGCATCATAATTGTTAATAAACTATTGTTTTATGAAATGTTTTCTAACTGTAGCCATATCTGTGACTTCTATCTACTTCCACTGCTGACTCCGCACGTGTCCATCCTAAATAAACTGTACAGTACATGGGTTGAACCAAGTGGCTACAGAAAAACTAGGAAGAGATCATGCACAAAATGTGGACAATAAACATGGATTTAAAAATAAGCTTTGGTCCTCCCCAGCGCTGACATATCTACATTTTATATGTTTACTGCCAGATAAACAACAGCAAAGCAAACTGCGCTTGTGTTGGTTGTGTGTTTTTAAGTCTAAACCCAGAAAGAAATACCTTATGACTGGACATCTGAGGCCCATTAGTTCACTAAATAACTATAAACTGTTCACTTAAGAGATTTAAAGTCTCCTATACTCCTTGAGTCAGTTTGAATAGATGAAAATCAGGTTCTATGAGCAATAGGCATGTTGTCAGTAATATAAGATCAGTTTTGACTGAGCTGTTCCCTGAAAATGGGGTTTTGGTAGGTATTAATGTAAGTCAGTGAAAACCTTAAATTCCAATGGCAGCAGTTCAGTGAAGCCGGCCCATATGGGACAACGTCTAGATCCTGTAGGAAACAAAAGGCAGAATGTACTGTCCTGCCTCTCAACAGTTTATAGTTATCCAAATCTTCTATCATTATACAAAGTCCAGTAATCTAGAGGCTTTAATCCTGTCATAAAAAAGCAAACACTAAATGTTATCTCTGGTAACAAAAGAGATTCTCCTTGAAAGCTCGGTTTCTATTATCCAAAACTGGAGGTGTCTCAAGTTGGGTCTACATTGTTTTCACCCTTGTTCTGGATAACAGCCGCCAAAAATATCCACTACAGAAACCTCTTTGATTTCCCCCTTTTTCTCCTGCCTAGCAGCTCCGTCTCCAGGATCCTTCTACCAATAGATAATCCACTATCCCTCCTCTTCACCTGTCCAAAACCATCTCAATCTCTAAGATGTCTAACCTGGGCTTTCCCTATGATGTGCTCCTAGCTAGTCCTGTCCCTCCAAAATAAAAATAAAAACTAAAATATTATAAACAACAATATATATATATATAATATATATATATATATATATTATATAATATATATATTATACATACATATATACACATTATATATATATATAATGTGTATATATATATATATATAAATATGTATATTATATAATATATATATATACATATATATTATATATATATATATAATGTGTATATATGTATGTATATATGTAATATGTATATATATATGTATGTATATATGTAATATGTATATATATATATATATATATATATATATATATATATATATATATATATATATATAGCCTGTTTGTGAATTAATGTTTCTGTTCATTGTAATCTGGTTTGTGTTATAATTTGCTGTGGAATGAAGCAAGAAAGATGTTTCTTTAAAGTAGGAATGTTTTACCGTTCGAAGTCCGCCAATGACCAAAGAAGAAGAAGAAGAGGCGGAAGTAGAAGAAGAGGCGCGCGCCGAGTCGGAGTTTGAATCTGAGGGAAGATCAACTGGTATGCTATTTTGCGCCGCTTATTTCTATAAAGTAAAAATGTTCTGTCTTATCTCTTCTCCACTGACGCTTTTCTTTATTGTTGGTCATGTAGCCTCTAAGTAAGGCTTCTTTCAGTAACATGTTATCGGTTAGTTAGGCAGGTACCGTTCACACGGGACGTGCCGCGAAGCTGCAGTTGCTAACAGTAAAAGCCAATCTGACAGTCATGTTTGTTTACATGACTGTCAGATTGAACGTGAGGAACAGTGTACAAAAAATATTCATTTACTACAATTAGTGTTTCAAGCGTTAACCAAAACTGAAAAACCTATCCCCCCAACATTTACTATTCTGTTGACATAACAACAAATCTGTTTTCAGAGGAGTGGGTCAACTTTACCCCGAAATAATGTTTAACGTCGCAGATATTAAACCGTTAGTTCTTAATGTTTTTCCATTTTCCATTTGTTTCAGTGCCACAACAGTTTCTGTCATAATTGATTCTAATTCCAACTGTTTGTTTTTCTCTTCTCTTCTTTGTTTTAAAAAATATGTATAATATATGAAAATTTACCTTAGACACATTTATCATTGCAATGTTACATGATATGTTATAATAGCCATACACAAATCTGGTCTTCCGTTAATAGTGACTTTGGTCATATGTTGATTTGTCTCTTGGTCCCTCTCTGTATTTTATGTCTCTTATATACAGGAGAAATAGTGATGTATTAGGAAATTTCTGTTTCATTCGCCTTTTCTAAGCAAATTAATGATCATTATTCTGATGATTATGCAAAATAATTATGGTGAACTCAAATAATTGCAATCAGACGATTATTTATTAATTGTGACAGGTCTGTTTGAATATCACTTCTTGAATCCAATGTTATAAGGTACTATGACACCAAAATAAATATAAAATATGTAGCAGTGGATGAATACATCAGGACTGCATGAGAATAAAACACACGCCATCATGAAGTTGACTTATAACCATCGGTGGTCAAAGCAAACAAAAAACCCCCCAAGGTTAAAATGTTTAAACAATAATTATATTAATCCGAGCAGTGTAAGACTTGTGTAGAATCACACTGAAAATGCAGTGTAGTCTAAAACGTTACGAATAAAAAAAAAATACTGACCTAATTCTTTATTAGTCTTTAGAAGTCTTGTGTCCCATGTTTCCATCGGGCTAGTCCCTGTCTGAGTTTCTCCGGTGGGGCTCTGGTTGGAAATAGGACAGATGTTTTAATATTCATGGGCCAGGACATGTAGAGCGTTTAAAGTCATAACTAAAATCAATCTTAAAGCAGATGAGTGCCATAAAACTAGAGAGCGTGTTCCGGCTTCTTCTTCATTGGAAGTCACGTTCAGAAATCTTTGTTATTTGATCTAAGATATATATTTCTGTTAAAAGGTAATGTGTGATCTGAGACTATGGAACTAGAGAACAATAAAAAACAATACTCAGTTTGAGAGCAAAGCTGTAACTTAAAGTCTTGACTAAGGGATAAGACCGGTACATCTTATGGAGTTTTAGTAAATTGTGGAGATTTGACTTCTCGGAGGAGGTTTTGGTCTTTATTTCGTTTTCGTTGTTGATAATGTTAATTTCAACAACCCTTGATAACCCCACAATATTCTAAGTTGAATCTACTCTGATATGAACTTTGTAGTTGTCGGCGTCACCACAATGGCTCAGGGTCATAAATTTCAAGACCTGGAGGAGACGGGCGAGGCGTTGGTGGGCTTCATCAACAGCAGCCAACCTGAGACGCTAAAACAGCTGAAAGACGAACAGCAGGCTCTTTTTGACAAACACTTAGAGACCAAAAAGGTTGTGACACAGATCTTAAAAGGCAAGTCAATTCTTCTCTACTTTAAGTCCATTTCCACATGCGGATTCATTGTTTGTGTGGCTTTCCTGTAGAATTTAACTGCATAGTCAGCAACAATCAAAGTGTCCGGACGACTCAAACACGGACCGCTCTTATCTTCAGCTTCAGCGCTCTCTTGTTTTTGTCTTTCACCGTCCTCCGCCTACAGATTTGACTCAGGCTGAGGAGAGCGTGGGCCAGAGGCTGGTGGACATGGAGGAGCAGAAGAAGCATAGGGAGAGTGAGCTGGAGAGTGTGGAGGAACAGCTGAGGCAGTATACAGCGAAGAGCCAGATGACGGATGCAGAACTACAGTATCTTTTATATTACTGTGCTCGCTGTGGAAAATGCCTTTTGGTGTCATTTATGAATCCCCTCTTGTTTTATTAACCTTTTTTCCCCCCTTGTTAGCGTCCTTAATCCTTAAACAGATTTCTGCAGAGAGAGTTTGAGAGTCTGAGAAACATTGAACACGACCTTCAGACTCTTCAGAACGAGGTAGATGAGGACACCACGGAGGTCATCCCTTCAGCTGTGTGAGTCTCACTGACCGAGTTATGAAAGGGTGTTTTGATCAAGGAGTTATTCCACTGCTACAGATTAACGAAATAAAAGGAGATCCACTCGTTTCCCCAGAACTTACATCTGCAACCAAGATTCCCATAAAAAATTAGAACGCTCCGTGAATGATGAGTCAAAAAAGTTGTGATGATTTCTCGAATCTCTTTTGACACTCGGGTCAATTGAAAACATTTTGTGCCAGAAAAGCGTCACAGATCAGTGGTCGGTCAAAAACACAGGATTAAACCAAAAGATGGTTCCATTGGTACTGGTACTGATTTCATTGTCTGGCGTGAAAGGAAGTGTCCTTGTAATGGCTCAATCCTTTACAAGCAGAGGTGGAGAGGAAACTTTTCCTCTTCACTGACAGTTGGGAGTGAGTTCCTGACTGACAGTTGGGTTCCTATCAGCTGTTGCCGTACTATGTGTGAAGGATTTAGGAAAAATATAAGAAATAATGGAGGATATTGTACATTTAATGTCAAAAAGACGAGGTCTATTTTGAGGATGTCCCCGTTTAGACCAACAAGACTATGAAGCCACATTCTGCCGCTTCAGAGTAAAACAGGTGATGTAACTCAACGGTCAGTTTGCCGTCTTTTTAGAAACCTGCTGCCGGCATCACCTTCAAAAGTATCCTATAGACGTGGTACAATAAATATCTTCAGTTAGATTCAAGTTAAAAAGGATTAACAAATCATAGAATTCTGTTTTAATGGACGTTTGCTCTAATATCCCCCAAAAATTGTGGGGGGATGGAATGGATTTGAAGAATGCTCTTTGAAACAGTCTAAAGCTGCAGCCTTGGATTAATCCATATTTTAAAAAAAAAAAAGGTCGCAATGGTGTATCTGATGCCGTTCCATCATGAGACTATGACTGCACCCCCCCACAGAGCATTTAAACCTGTCCCTCCTTCAGACGCCTGCTTTCATCAGACGGCGGGTTCACCTGCTCGCTGGAAACCGTTTGACGTCACTGCTGATGTTTGTGTTTTATGGCGCCTCCACAGATACGTGGCCCAGGTCTACTACCTCATCACCAAGATCAAGTGGGAATATAACACACAGGCCAACGTCTTGAAAGGAGGTAAGAATACTCTAATGATCCTGGGGGGGCTGTTTGTGCCACAGACTCTACTGTCAAATAAAAGAAGTGAGTATATAATATAAGAGTAGTACTAATATACAATAGTGGAACCAGCATATGTGTAAATGTTAGAATGTGTGTGGTACTGCAATGCCCTGCAGGTAAATGTTTAAAGTCCAGGAACCTGTTTCCTCCAGGTGAATTAGTTTGTGTCTATCAGATGGAGGAGTTGTAGAGTTTGATGGTCACAGGCAGGAAGGACCTCCTGTGGGCGGCGCTCTGTAGTGCATCTTAGTGGTCCGAGTCTCCTCTGGGCCAGCACCCAGCATCCTCCTGTCGAAAGCCACCTCCAGAGAGTCCAGTTCCACCCAACAACGTCACCAGTCTCAAGGATCCGTTTGTTGAGTCTGTTGGCGTCTGCCACGGCCCCAGCATGCAACAGCAAACAGGACGGCACCGACCACCGCAGACTCGGAGAGGATCGCAGGATCGGACAGCAGATGCTGAAGGAACCGGGCCTCCTCTGGCCCTTCTTTTTCCTCGCCCAGTCCAGTTTATTATCTATGTAGACACTGAGATATTTATAGTTCTCCACAATGTCCACACGGACCACCTGGATGGAAAACAGGTTGTTCTGATCCTCCTCAGACCCACAACAGCTCCATTGTCTTTGTCACATTGAGCTGCGGGTGGTTCTGCTCACACCATGTGACAAAGTCCCACCTTTTGTGTTCATCCTGTGCAGTGTGTGCGTGTATCATCGTGGTTTCACTCTCTTCTCCCCCTGCAGTGCACTACGGTGCTGACCTGGCCACTCCCATCAACATTGACACATCAGTGCGACCCCGGAGCGACGTCAGCGACCAGCTGTGGGACTTTGTCAGCACTGAATGGTAGCTGGAGGTCGCTGCTCTCGGCAGACATAATGTGCATATTGTTTTTGTTCGTCCCTCATTTTGTTTCCTCCTGCTGTGTGCTACATTTATACTGTTCTCAAAATTAAAGATCTCAGACCTTTGGTTTGGTATTTGGTTGCATTGGAGTGACGTTCATGACTAGTGGTGGGACACGAGGCTCAGGGTTCAGCCTCTAGAAGGCGCCAGAGTCACAGAGTCAAAGCAGAAGTTGTACTGAGATGAACTCCTCTGCAGAGTTTACACCAGCTCTGTGGAAAACCTGTTTCCACAGACAGATACTGTTGACAACTGTAGAGGAGGCTTGTAGGCTGGTTAGTTGAATGACTTTACTAGAGTGAGGTAAATGGAATTAATCTGATGTTTCCTGACAAAG
>VRLP01002405.1:0-89638 GCA_009660295.1 Lophius piscatorius | reverse complement strand
TGTGTGTGTGTGTGTGTGTGTGTGTGTGTGTGTGTGTGTGTGTGTGTGTGTGTGTGTGTGTGTGTGTGTGTGTGTGTGTGTGTGTGTGTGTGTGTGTGTGTGTCTGGTAGACCATTCAGGATGTCTACTGTACGAACTCGCAAACACACACATTCATTCTCGTATGCTGCCATTCATATTTCAGCCCCTCCCTCTCTGAGTCTGTGCTCCGCTTCAGAGTGGGAGAGAGACGAGCAGCGGATGATAGTGATGCAGTGGTTTTTATTGTGGAGACGAGGGTCAATAGTTCGGACGGCGCCAGTCCACTCCACACAAAATCACGCTAACAGCGGGATTTACCACCTTTTCATAATGTGATTCCCTCAATTCCAGGGATCCAAAAACCACATTCCATGGAACTCATCTGTGAGGATTTTTCTCTGCTTCTCCCTGCTCATAATATGGCTTATTATGCAGAAGAAACAATCTAGAGCTCAGGCATTATTAGATTTGATAAGTGTTTCTTATTACTTAAGGGCATTTTCCATCATGGAGAAACAACTCTTTAAATCAATATCATGCAAAAAAAAAAAAAAGGGCTTGTAAAGGCAACCGCTGCTCGGCCTTCGATGCACATCTATTCCTATTGCTATGATGCAGATGATGACTCAAAGTGTTTTCACGACATACCTTATTCTTAAAACTATTTCCAGTCATATGGCAATTTAAGACGCAAATGTAATCCAATTGTCTGTGGGTACAGTCAGTCAAACTGACTGACTGATCCTTTTCTCTCTGCTGCCCGGTTGTGTTATATCTCCTTTTTTAACAATCGCTTTTAGTCTCTCATTATCTCACACATCTAAGAATTTGACACCTCAAGCCCTTTTCTTCTGCCAACAGGATGGTGAAGAGAATAACAGCATAAATACTGCATATAAAAATCATAGTATATATTACACATATTTAAGACTGATGCATTTTGATGACTCTGCATTTCTCCAGTGGTGGAACCTTACTGTCACATGGTTGGCCCGGTGCTGACTGGTGACGAATCACTGATCAGATGCCTGTATATACATGTCTATATCACACATTACCTGTTTCAGACAGAAGTTTGCTTCTGATAAAGTTCATTTGATTTCAGCCTAACCATCACACGTGGCCGATAAAGAGACACAGATTTGTAACTCCACAGTGACCCCTCTTCACCCCATCCTCATCTTTACCCAATCCGGTTTTCTGTTGATTTTAGCTTCTTGATCATTTCTACATTTTCCACTGACAATTCCGATCTAGATTGTTGGTGTGTCCTGGGGGAGCACGGTGGGGGATGAAGTGTGTCAGTTGTAGCCTTTTGGCCCCTGAAATCAATGACATAATTGGTATCCCATGCGTTTACTGGTCCTTTAAAGGTCGCCATGTCTCTACGTATTAGGGGATGTCAGGGGTTTGCTTAGAGCAGTTATTTTGAATATCTTTTTTTATAAATTCTTATTGAAACCTCTCTCGTATAATATTTACAGCCATTTTAAGAAAAATAGTAACAAACAAGGACTTGGAGGTTTTGGGCCACATGCACATTCCGTAGCTTGGTAACCTAAATAGACGTATAGGGCTTATCCTTAGTGTGTAACTTTTCCTTATACAACAATCATCATCCTACTTTGTTGGTTTTTTGGTGCAATTTTCTGCATGAGAGCTACCTAAGGACTCGAACATTGTAATCATTAAAATACGTTTGTGAATATGCGTTGCATTCTTCAGAGAAGCAGTCGACCTCAAAGAGATTCACTTTCATGATCAACATGCTGCATGTGCATGATGTCATCTGCATATATCATGGTCATTTTTTAGGACGGGGTGAAGCTTTATTTTGCCTTAGGTACTCTTTTTTAGGGATTGCTAAAGAGGACGCATCAAATATGTTGCTGTCAATAAACTCCACCAGGTCATGTTTTAGCTTCTGGTGTATGTGTCATTGTTGCTTGTTGATGAGTTAATAATAACAAATGAATCCTGTCACATGTTCATCAGGGTTTTTTGTTAACAAATCTAATGTTCTACAAGACAGTTCTTGAAAATAATAATTGATAACGACTTCCAAGCTCATCAACTGGATGCTGATGCGGGATGACTTGACTGTGCTGCCCCTGTGCCGCCAGAGGATTAATGGAACAAGTGGACCACAAAATAGAGTATCCAGCGTGTCTTATGTCTTCTTTTATGTAGCAAATAAGACACAGTATTATTCTCCTACAATGATTTCACATTGACGGGAATGTTTAAGAGTTTGATTAAGTTTTATCCTCACCCAAGCTACCCTCCTTCCTATTGGGGGATAAACCTTGTTTGTCCGTGTTAACCTTTTTTCAGTTTCATAGGTGGTGTGGTCTATCCCCATTTCCCCTAAAACCCGTATTATTTCAGAAAACTGGGCTGTGAACTTTTGTACTGGGGCTATACTCTTTTCTTTCTTCTCGTAATGGTGCTCCTCTGTTACACATGAATGATGTCACCATCAAGGATCAAGGAGATCTTTATTATCCCCTAGGGACAACATTTTCTTGCACAGCCTTCAGTAATAAGAGACAATAATAAATTAAACAATGAACAGTAGGCACCATCAGACAAAGAACAATAAATAACATTTTTAAGTCTGTTTGTCCTGCATTTTGGCAAAACATATGCGGCCAGAGGGAAGCAGCCTGAACTCCTTCGTCAGGGATGACCTGATCTGCCACTATTGAGTGGGTTTTTTTCAGAGTCCTGGTTTTGTGCAGGCTTGGCAGAGAGTCTAGTCTTATGCCCGCAATCTTGCTGCACACTTTGTCAACGCTTCGTAGTCTGTTTTTACTTATGGATGTTAAAGAGCCCATGCAAACAGATCAAAGAGAATATCAGCACTGTTTTGATAAAATGAGAATAAAACATTTTCATAGAAGTAAAGTAGGCGCTACAGTCATGTAGATTTAAACGATTCTAAAAAGTGTTCAGTTTATTGGAGAAGTCAGCCTAAGATTTACAATCGAATAAGATTGCACCTTTTATTGGACTCCAATCACATCATTGACTTTTGACATGCATTTATCAACAAGTCCCATTCTGTCAGACTATTGACAAATGTAACATTTTGGAGTTTTACCAGTGATTCCTCTGTAGTGAGGCAATGCTGCCGAATGGCAAAGGGTTTAACAGATAAACTTCTGACATTAAGCCAAGAAGGTCTTCTTTGAAGGAATGAGCATTTCAATCAGAAACACTAATCCAAAGTCACTCAGAAATATTTGAAAATGATGTGAGTCCTCGTCTGCTCAGCACGCAAGCACCGCTGCATAAACATGAAAGCCAACTTGTTTTTTAGGTTTCCCTTTTTTCCTTTAGGTTGCTTTGGCTTTGCTTTGCAGAGAAGCGCTCTGCATCTACCAGTTGAGTCTAATAACAGAATCTTTGATCAGAGCTGATCAAAACCGGACGAATGAGTTTGCAACTCTCATTAGTTGTCACCATAAAGTTCCTGCAGTTTTGCAGTACGTTTTTACGGATGCTGCTGCAAACTCAGGCTTAACAAAGTTAATCAGATTAAAAAAAACAGAAACGTTGACTTCGTCAGAGCTGATTTAGTCATCTTTGAGCCCAGGACTGTTGCTTGTTCTGCACTAAACTTACTCCGTTTGCCACCAATGATTGATTTGCACTTAAATATAATGTTGATGAATTGGCACTGCAGCTCACTTTCCTTTATTTCTTCAAATGAGTTCCACATCAAACTATTAGATGACTAGTAGTAGTAGTTGAAGAAATTAAAATACAATATGTAAATTTAGAGAAATTACGATAAATTTGCTAATGTATCGTTAAGAAACATGGTGTAGAATAAAATATTTATATTGTGTTCTTTCTGACCTAAAAAGTTGAGAACAATCTCAACTTTGTAGTTTGTCTCTAGAACCTTTGACCACCAGTTGTCTCCAGTGCTGCATCATGTCTCTCATTCATCCAGGTCATGGTAATGTAGGGCTGGGACATTAATCTTCAATAATCAATCAAATTATAACGATTGCAATCTTGATTCAGAGGCATGTGCGATCTCATTTCTGAAGTAGGGTGATATACCAGAGCATTTTAATTTATAACCTGAGCTCCAGCAAAACGGTTAGCTTAATCACAGCTTATGTTGGCGAGCAAGGCCTGGGATTTAAAGACCATGGTCTGGTACTTTGTATCTCTGCCGTGGGGGATGATGGGAGATGCTAAGTATGGAAGTAAGCTTTAGCTTGCCTAAGCGAAGCACTAAGCTAAACCGTAAATTAGCAGCTTAGCGCTAACTAGGAGGTCTACTGAGTAGCAGTAGACCTCGCCTGGCCCGTCCCGGGATTCGGTCACAATAGCCAATTTAACATGAAGCTTTAAAAATATTACCGTGAAAAGCCAGTGTAACATTAAAATAATAGTTGTGGATCTACTGCTCTGTCTCCGGATTCTGATTTAGTTCTGGATGTAGAGTCTAACGAAGTAGTTTGTCAATGATAAGACTCTAGTTTAAGTATATTTATCACTGCCGATGACTGTATATAATGTTTGTGTTTGATGAATTTAAACACAAGCTTTAAGGGCATAGAGCCAAAAACAGACCCTTTGCAGTCGTCTACTCTGCCGACGTGAGTCATCAGGGTAAACAGACGAGCCGTAACCATGGTAACGACAACTGTGTGACGGCATAAAAACTCAGTGCTTCAGCTGGTGTTAACTGTGTCAGACACAGGTCGGATTTGGATCTGAAAACACAAGGTCTGCTGGTTATGGGCCGGGTTCAGTCAGTTGTCTCATGGGCTCGGTCGGGCTTTGACATAAATATGCACCCGGGTCGCGCTTCAGTGCACAGTAGAGCTGTGGAGTTAACCCTTTAGTGCCTGCACACATCTATCTGGGTTACACTCGGACATTGCAGGACGCTTTATTATTTCTCACGTCTATAACAAAGTGCAACTTGATGTAAACTGAATAGTATGATTGTGGGAAGAATTGTAATCTCAATTATAAGCAAAAAAACTGTGATTCTCATTTAAGCCAGAATCTCCCAGCCCTATGGTAATCCATGTTTGGTAAAAGCAAAGTAACACGCCTTCTGTTTCTGCTTGAAGATGTTTCACCCCTTTTCCAAGAAGCTTCTTCAGTTCAGTCTCATTCTTTTGCAACAAGGGAAGGCTGTTCATCCCTAAGTGCAAAGCAACATGTCTGTGTAGATTCTCATTCATCCAGATCATGGGAATCCATGCAGGTTGAATCCAAAGTAACTGTTCAGTTCTGAACTGAAGAAGCCTCCTGGATGAGATGTGAAACATCTTCAAACAAAACAGAACTCCAGTTGCTTTGGATTCAACGCACATGGATCACTGCTGCATTAATTTATTATTTATTTCATCATTCATGTTGTAATCAACAGCACCAGCTGGCTGTGTTTGGAAGCACACATGGTGAGAAGCCATCGATGACAATGAGGGATATGGCTTTGTGATAATTGTTGCTGAAGCAGAGGAGCAGTGTGCAGCTTCATACTACGTTCTTCATTAGTGTAGTTTGGTACCCGGAGAGAAAAGTCTTATTTAGAGCTCAGCACACTCATTTAACATCATAGCTTCTTACTAGTGTTGCAGCTTCAGCAGCCTTGAACACTCAGCCAGTTGACACCAGCTATAATAACATTCAAACTGAGTAACAGCATGCTGCAATTTTGGTAGAATTTCTTGGAATTATAGAAGACTTTTTGAATCGCTTAATAGTGTAAGTCCAGACCTGAATCCTAGCCAACCTCTCTGATTCGTTTTTGGCTCCCTGAGAGCCTTTAGTTTGGGTTTTGGCCATACGGTAGGCCTTGGCAGTGTCATATCCCCTGACAAGCCAATAGCTAGTGTGGATTCTGTCAGAAAAGTCGGTGTCATTTCTTGTGCTTTTGACTTCGTCTGTACCCTTGATGTGTTAAACGGTACCTTTTTGGTTACCTCGCCTCTCTCCTTTCTGAAGGGCCTGTCCATATCGTTTTCAGAAGTGGTGCTGATTTATCATTAGTGGCAGTTTGACAGCATGAGCAGAGAGCTGAAGTTGTCATATTGTGTGTTTAATTGACCTGTTTGTGTCGTTGTTGACATGATTCTTGAAAGAGTAAGGATGTGTTAACTATTTACAAACTGCTTCGTCAGTCTAGCAACATTAAGGCAACTATAGTAGCCAACAATGTAAGAATGGTAAACTCTCAAAATTATTTCCTGTATTATGTAAATACATGAAATGAAATACCCCCATTTTTTTGAAGTAATATTTCGTGCATTACCATTTTTAAACTTTTGTCGTGTTAAATATCCTATTGCTTCAAATTCAACCCTCAAAGATTACCGTTACCTGGATGAATGAAAAAAATCACAAACATTTGTCTTGTTTTTGGTCCATACGTTAATGATGAATCGCTGCACTCATAAAAACAAAAAGCCGAAACAGCTGTGACCCTCTGATGAATAACGGCATTAAAATAAAATTTTAGGGCGGTGGAAGTAAGGATTTCTTTCTTTCTTATTGCTGTGAACTAATTAATTAACTATGGTATGAAGTTCAATAACATCCCATTGGACAAAAGAGCAGCAACATAAAAACAGGAGAAAGCTACACTAGAGTTATAATAAAATTATTAATACATTGAATGAAATAATACTTGAAATCCCAGACTAGAATATGAAAATTCAAGGTACACCAGGGGTGAATAACACACATTCTTTCACAGGAAAAATCTATAATATACTTCAAGACATGTGGCCGGTCAATGTGGAATGTAACAGGTGTTTAAAACACCAGGTATATCGCTTTTATCTATCGGAAATGACCCAATATACGTGCTGTATCATACACTGAATGTCTTTCCTGTCTGCACCATTCCTTCAAGATGGCAGCTGAGACAGAATCTCCAGATGTTTGAGATCACAGGGTTGGCCTATACTTATATAGAATGTGTACGTCCATACAAGCAGCAACACAGCACGCCTAGATGAACTGACCTCCCAGACGAAAATAAGATCCGCTACACCTAATTACATACACTTCAGTAGCTTTCACTAGCAAAAAAGAAACTCGGTTATGAGCTCAACCCTTCAGTCGTATGTAATTTACACAGCCATATTCAACATCTCCCTTTCATCCTTTAAGCTGCAAAGTATATTACTAATATATCAATATTAAAAAGGATGGTATTCAGTTAATCAGCCGATTCTCTCAATAAACCTTGAGGAAAAACGTAATCAGAGTGACTTAATGAAAAAGAGTAGGGTGATGTTTTTCCTTTGTCGGTGTTAACCGTCCTACTGTTCCTACTGTTCCTACTGTTCCTACTGTTCCTACTGCTCTTGATTTATTTATGCTCCAAATGTTATAATTTTAGTTAAATTTCATAAATAAAATAATACATTTTTTTTTTGTATTTAGCATTAAGTGAAACAAGTATTCAACTGGTGGATTGAGTTATGAGTTAATAAGCCAAACTAGTGTAGTACTATGAATTCTTGACTTACTACTCAAACTGAGTCAAGAGTGAGAAGTTGGCGGCTGTAAGTACATGATCATACAGTATCACATTCCTTACAGTCTTCGGTGAGGCCGGGTAGAGCAGCGTTTAAAACCACATCTTTACATCTCGTTCATCAGACTGTGACTGAGCGGAGGTGGCAGGAAATAGTGCGAGATAAAAAGATGACATTCTTGCTTTTGGCCTGCTTTGTCACTTTCTATAACTGTCACTGGATTGTTTAACCAGCTCCAGACAAAGCATTAGCCTGCCTCAGTTCACATAGGCCTTCCAACTCTAGAAGGGAGACATGTTGGGGATAAATTAAAAAGACAACAGCAGACAAACCCAAACACAGATTTCCCGAGTTTCTCCGTCTTAGTTGAGAGCCATTGTGTTTTATCGGTGATGCAAACCCCTAATGGCTTTCTTGATGAATTTGAGTGCTTGTGTACTCAATATTGTACAAGAACAGATTCTTAAGTTACAACCGGTCTTCGGGGCTTTGATGAGATGTTACAGATGGACATTCCAAGACGTGGACTTAAAGACAGCAGTTTTTCGTGAAACTATGGCAAGTCTAATAATTAAGACTTTGACAAGAAATGAATAAAGAATGGGATATTTAAGATGGTTTCTGAATTTATATCACGAAGAGTGTGAGACAGTGAAGCTGTAGGAATGCATTAAAGGCCTATCGTTAGGATCCTGTATATTTCAACATGTGATTTGTTCTTTTATTTCTCCCCTGCTGAGTTACTTCTTTGAGTTACAGGTGGAAAACCATGATTAGGGGGAAAACTGAAAGGGCTGTCTTTAAAATGGAACTTGTGGATGCTTTTAAATATTGTAATATTTTTTATGTATTATGTTTTAATGTATGCAACATGCAAATAAACAAAACACAATCAAATAAAGAAAAACCTTTTCATCAAACTGACAACACATGTTCAGTAAATAAAGAAAACATCTTAATCCTATTGGCAACAGATGTTCAGTAAATGAAGAAACATCTTAATTTGGACAACAGATGTTCAGTAAATAAAGAAACATCTTAATGTGGACAACAGATGTTCAGTAAATAAAGAAAACATCTTAATAATTTTGACAACAGATGTTCAGTAAATAAAGAAAACATCTTAATGTGGACAACAGATGTTCAGTAAATAAAGAAAACATCTTAATAATTTTGACAACAGATGTTCAGTAAATAAAGAAAACATCTTAATAATTTTGACAACAGATGTTCAGTAAATAAAGAAAACATCTTAATTTGGACAACAGATGTTCAGTAAATAAAGAAACATCTTAATAATTTTGACAACAGATGTTCAGTAAATAAAGAAAACATCTTAATTTGGACAACAGATGTTCAGTAAATAAACAAACATCTTAATTTTGACAACAGATGTTCAGTAAATAAAGAAACATCTTAATAATTTTGACAACAGATGTTCAGCAAATCAAGAAAACATTTTCATTGATCTGACAACATATGCTCTAAAAATAAATAAAATATCTTCATCAATCTGACAAGACATGCGCAGCAAATGAAAAAAACATCTTAATCAATTTGATATCATTAGTTTCAGCCAATAAAGACTATCTTCATCATTTTGACAACACATGCTCTGCAATTAAAGAAAACGTCTTCATCCGTTTGACACCACGTGTGCAGCATTTTGGGAAGTGCTGAAAAAAGCAACATCACAACACATTAAGGAAAACTATCTGTAAAAACCACATGAGAAGTGTTTACGAAGGAAACTTAAAAGTGAGATACCCCCAGATATGTTTTTTTTAATGCTTCATTTAGTGAATAAAACAGTTTTATTACACAAATATTTTATGGTATTTTTATCTGCTGTGTTAGCTTCGCTGCCAAAATCAACAAACCACTAGTCATCTTTGAGTGTCTGAGAAAGAGGGGAGTCATTTTTGTTTTATCCTGAGGTTTCCTCTAGACTAGACATTACACAATATTACAAATGCAATTTCACACCTTATGGGTAAAGGCTAACACTTTTTTTGTTTTTTAATTTATTTAATTAAAAGTTTTTGCATACTACTGCATAAATCTAGAGTAAATTTCAAAGGAGCATACCATTGATGATAAATATGCATATTTTGTGACATGGGGGTTCTTTATGCTCGTTTTTTTTAGCTAATATGTGCATATCTGAAATTTAAGCTGTCGTTAATATCACACTGTATTTCTTCTCTTCCAGTCCTTTGTGCAAAGAACCTGGCAAAGAAAGATTTCTTCCGTAAGTAGAGACTATTTTTGCATGTGGCTATTCTTGTCCCATTCGCTCCTATGTGCAGGGTGGGCTTTGTCAGCAGTGGCAGCTTGCTGGTTTTTGAAGCCTTGCTGTAAATGAAGTCCCTTTGGAATTTCCTGTCCGTCACACATACAAGGAGGACTGGCAAGTAGCGCCGGCTAACCTGACTGCTAGAAATAGCTATCAGAAAATGCACTAGACTTAATGTAAAAGGATAGAAATCTTACCCTATTTGGTCAATCTAAATGTCAATTATGAGTGGATGGCTATTGCAGAAGAATAAATGTCATTGTGAAGTCTATAATATGTTTCATAGTGGAATTCTCTATTTTGTTGGAAAACGACAAATGTCTTACTCAAATAATGCAAATTTTTGGTGGTCGGATTAATGAGACTTGAATATGTTGGGTAAATTATACAAAGCAGCCCTTCTCCAGCCATGTTCTTTTTTTTTGCAATAGCATGCCAACATAATGAGAGTGTAGGGAAACTGGAGCGCCGTAGCAGAACGGAGAGATTGTATATGATATATAAAGGAAGTGCTCTCAAACACATATATATAGACTTAAACTCTGGCTGTTGTTGGTCATTCAGGGAAAGAAGTGATATTTTGTTCTATTTCAGATTTACAATATTTAGCCTTTGGCCATTTCATTAACGTTTGTTTAGCTGATCAGGAAAGGAAGCTGCAGACACTAAAATAAAAGTAAACGTTTTATTTTCTTCCAATGGTAATACTTTTATTTACAAAAGAAAATCCCTAAGCAACACACATCTTCTATGCCACTTGATAGTATTGGTCAAGCTAAACACACTTAATGGCAGCTGTAGTTGGATTTTTAGATGGATACCATGGATACAGATAACAGTGGTTTCACTGTCTTACACACAAACAGAAAGAAGGAAGTCGCTTAAAAGCTTACGGGTGACTAAACAGGTTTAACTTACGGACAGTATCAGTGCCTAAAGGTAAATCTTCTGACTCCCATTCACACATGCAGAGTCATAACGAACCTACTCAAGTTTTACAGAATGTAAAACTATGAAGTAATGTTTTTAAATAGTAAATGTTGTTTTTAAGGAATTAAAGACAGAGTCTTGTTGTGCTGTGAGTAACTGTGTGTTTGAACGGACTTTTAGCCAACACTAGTAAAGAAGCTCAGTTTATCCATCAATCCACCTTCCCGGCATTTCGTCAAAGCGACATCAGGCTAAGAAGTCCATTGCAGATAGAGATAGATAGAGATGTCCCTCTCCCCAGCAACATTCTCCAGCGAGTTCCATGAGTCTCCTCCCAATGGGACGAGCCTGAAAATCCTCCAAAGGGAGGCGTTCTGTAGGAATCCTAATTAACTCTACTGCCACCTTTCCACATGAAGGAGCTGCGGTCCACTCTGAGCGCCCTCTGGATGTCTGAGCTCCGCAGCTTATCTCTATGGCTGAGCCCAGCCAACCTATGAAGGAAGCTCATTTCACCCTTGTGTATTGTTGACCTCATTCTGTTGGTCCTTACCCAGAGTTCATGACTGTAGGTGAGGGTTGAAGCGTAGATGGATAGGTAAATTGAGATCTTTGTGTTATGACTCAGCGCTCTCTTCCCCGCCATGGTCCGATGAACCAACATTAGTGCTGATGCTGCACCAAACCGCCTGTCCATCTCACGGTCCATTTTCTCATCCCCCGAGAACAAGACACCAAGATACTTACAGATCGATACTCCTTCGCCTGAAGCAGCAACTAAACCCAATTCCAGATACCTTTTCCAGAAGAGAACTATGGCATCAAATTTGGAGGTGCGGAGTCTCTTACCAGCCGCTTCACACTCAGCTGCAAAGTGCTCCATCGCTGGAGATCAAGGACTGATGAAGCCAGAGCATCTGCAAACAGCAGGGATGCATTTCTAAGCTCCTCAAACCGGACACTCTCCTCACCTGGGCTGCATCTTGAGATCACGTCCATGAATTTTAATCGTGCAAGGGACGACCTTCATAATTGATTGACGACGTGTCTGACTTTCTGCTGAGAATACGGACCAACTCTTCTCGTGGTTATATAGGGATTGTGTGGCTTATAAGGAGCTCCAGTTTCCGATACTCCAGCTCTACCCTCCAAAATTTGAACAAACCTTCTAGTCTCCCTTTTTAAAAAGTGATACCACCACCCCAGTCTGCCACTCCACATGTACTATCCCCGTCAAGCCATGCAACTTTAGAAAGGCGTCAACCACGACAGCCCAACACTGTCCTAAACTGTCAAAAACTCGGTATGATGCTCATCCACCCCTGGCACCCTGCCACTAACGTCTTAACTACCTTGTCATGGTTTGGGGTTCAGGAGCTCCTGAAAGTGATATCCTTAGTAAGGTCTCCCCAAACTCTCCCCACTACTGCATTTTTGCCTTAGTAACTGCCGAAGCTGCAGTCCTTCTGGTCTCTCGGTATCTGCCTGCTGCTTCCCGAGAGATTACAAAGTCCGAAAGGCTTCCTTTTTCAGCTTGTGGGCTTCATTCATTGTTAGTGTCCGCCAGGGAGTTCTCAGGTTGCTGCCATGACAGGCACCAATAACATTCTTGCCACAGCTGCCAGCAGCCGCCTCCACAAGGAAGGACTTGGAACACGGTCCACTCGTATTACTTGTCCCTGACCTTCCGGATAGGTCGGAAGTTCCTCTGGAGTTGCAAGTTAAAGATCCAACGGACAGGGGCCTCCGCCCAATTTTCCTTGTTCATTCTCACTACCTGTTTGGTTTACTAGTCTTTGTAACATCCCGCCTTGCAGAAACTTTCCTTAAATGATAATTTGGGCTTTAGAACGATGAATCATGAACGTACGATGTGGGAAATGATGAAAATGTGGTTTATTTTTTCATCATATCAGACATTTTAATCAAATCATCTTGAAAGGATTCAAATCCCTTGATAATTTATTGCCTTATTTTTCAGCTCGCATGCATTTTTATTACCTCCAGTTCTTTATGGGTTTTTAAAAAAAAAAAAAGGGGTTGGAAAAAAAGAAAAGATAATAGATAAAGATACACATATAAACACATATATAGATACATTTTTTATGCACTTATACATACAAACATATTCATATATACACACGTCTATAGGCAAGCAAAAGTTCATAATTCCTTCAACTCTCTCTTTCAAAAAAAATTCAACAATTATATTCAATGATCCCTGTTGAGGTTTTCTTCAATTTTTTTTCCTTTACATTTTAATTAATTGATTAACGGATTTTTAAATCATAATGCATCTACCGCATAAACTTTATTCCACAGACTCTTCCTATATTAGTCACCCCCCCGCAGTCGTACGTGAATAAGACTTTTGTTACACACACAATATCATCTCCAGATTCATCATTACATTTTTGCTACTTCCACCCCCCACAATAGACAACTTCCTGCTTCTGAAAACGGTGTATTTAAATAAAAGTTTGAACTAACATGTTGGCAATCTGCGTGGCTCCAGCAGTTATTAATGCAGTTTATTAGTGCTTTGGATTTAGTTTCTAGGGGGGGTAAATACTTTTTGATCGTTGATAGATATTCACACATCTTGGGTTCATTAAATTCTGTTATATATATACTTTATATTTCAAACTTGTATTTCCAATTTTCTCCAGTTGCCTTTGTTCCATATAAAAGTTAGTTTGAAGATGTGACACCATTTAGTATAAGACACAGACTAAAGTGGACTAAAATACTTTTTCACAGCACTGGTGTGTTCCTCCCTAAAAGGAGTATTGGCGATCTTACCAGGTTTCTATTGTTGCTAAAATCGGCCTTCTTATGTTTACGTTCACAGGGTTGCCGGATCCTTTTGCCAAGGTGGTGGTGGACGGCTCTGGACAATGCCACTCAACAGACACTGTGAGAAACACGCTGGACCCAAAGTGGAACCAACATTATGATCTGTAGGTCAACACCATCACTGTGTGGCTGTGTGCATTTTTTGTGTGTTGATTCTGCATGAGGTGACAAACTACCTGGAATGTCAAACAACACAGAAAGTATTGCTGTTGCAGAAAAGGACACCTTCTTAACTTTGTGTACAGACACGCGTCTCTCCAAATTCTGAGCTGTCTGTAAAACATCTTGTAGAGTGAGATTCTCAAACTCAATAACAGATTCTTCCTGATGTTGGTATTGAAGGCTGAGATTGTATTTATAGTTTTGTGCTCCTGACCAATGGCCTCCGGAATAGGAGTTTAGACTTCTTTCTATTTCAGACTAGATCCACGAATAACTTATCTGTCAAGGATGAAGATACAGTTTGATTGTTGTTTACATTAGCTTCGTCAGTGACACATGACAGAAGGACTAGAGCGCAGTGACACTGTACTTGATTCATGACAGGAGAGGTGTATTCACTGGAGCAGCATGCTCTGAAAGGACCCTGTAGCGAGGTATGGGTCGGGGTCGACACGCCTTTACAAGGGGTCAACTGTCAAATGCAACAGAGAAGAAGTGAGACGGTTAGAGAAGAAGGATTGAGAGATAAGGAGGACTGACAAATTACTTCCAGTATCGTAAAATGCATGACGAAGAAAGGCGATGCGTTCATGAACCAGTACCAATAACCAGTACTGTGCTAATTACAAATCCTTTTGGACTGCTTTAAAATCAAATTGTCCAGACAAACTGAGAATCTATTGAGTCGTCATACGGTAAGATAATAGATCATGCATGTTTTCAACGTCTTATTTTCAGAAGCTTATTGATTAACAATTGGCACAGAAGTAAATTTCATTTATTCTAATTCTGATTACGGAGGACTCTGATTATCTATTGATGTGGAAGTTGTAGAAAACAATATCTGTGTTTAGATGGAACATACCTTTATTCTTTGAAGCATTAATTGAAGCGTAAATTGATCATTCTCGAGGTATGCAGTAACTATTAATTTATATATTATATAAATATATGATCCACCGATATGTGCATTAAAAACATATAAACTAGAACAGTTTGTATCTTCATTTGTCCTATATTTTACTGTGACATCATCACATCCCAACTCCTTTAACAACAAATAAACACTTCCTCCAGAGAAGTCAAACAAATGTAAATTATTATGCTCCTGATTGAAGTCATTTAAACCAGACAATAATGGTAGGAACGGTTGAATTAGAAAAATGCTGGGAAAGATTCATACTTTTAAATTATGATCAGAGGTAAATCCACTCTGTCAAGAAAAACACGAGTCATCGTTAAATTGAACTTACTGAACCAAAAATGCATCATAACTGTGCTTCATGTCACACTGGGACAGCAGTCACATTACAAAAAGAAACTTGCACAAATCTGAGTTTCCTTAGCCCTTTCACCAAAAATGGCTTTAGTCATCTTTAACACTCCTTAGTTTTCTGCTTTATCAGCGTTCCCTTTATTGCCAACAAGAACGGTGTGTTGTACCAAGCGGTTCCTGGTTGTACTGGTGCTACTAGCGCTGGCGGATGACGCACTTGGGCTCGGAGAGCGCAAGACATCAAACACTGTACAGTCTCAAAGATTGATGCGGTGCTTTTTAAATTTTTCATCAGATTTGACTTTGCACAAGTATTGCACTTAGCCCTGCCATCATTTCTATTCTGAGGTGAAGCAAGCAACCCTTACGATGTTTACTTTGGTCCATCTTTCACCTTGCTTTTACGTTAATCATGCAAGCTATCTTGAATCGAGGCCGGTAGAAGGGTGGTAAAGGATGATAATCCGCTTCCAGGGATTAGCGCTTCCCCTTCTGCTCCTCCAGATATTTAATTTTTGTGTCAAATGCCTGCAATCTGTTTTATATTAGTGAAACTCGTCTGAAAATAATGGCACTTGTCTGGACTGCATCCAGGAAATCGCAGCATGATGCAGGGAACACGCGTGATTGGTCAGGCAGTGGTTTAGGGAGCACTTAACTTGCTTTGCAGTGGTACGTTCTGTTGGCAGAGTACCCATCTTAAAAGCCAAAAGCTCTCGATCATGATTGTTTTGTTGTGGGTAGCGTAAATCACGGTAAAGATAGGGTTTGAATGTGTTAGAGATTTTAGGTTCCCAACCTTAAGGGTTAGACAGATCTCTGGTTCTACTGAAGGTGGTAGAAAATCGAGTACCATCTGTTCATTAGGTCCCTGAAAGAGTCGGGCGTAGTTAGTATGTAAATGTATTCTTGAGCAAAAGGTAGCAACTTATTGTGTATTGAATATTTGCAGGCTGTGTAAACTAGTTGGAATAGAACCATGCATTTATTCACTCATTTAAGGAGATGTATGGATTCTATAAACAAACGCTAAATGCTATTGGGAACACTGACCTCACTTGTCTTTGAGTGACAATCAAGCCGTGGTAGGATCTCATTAGAGCCAGCCGTCTTCTGTGGTGAGTTTGTCTAATTGCATAATGTCTTCCATGGAACGCTTGAATCATTAAAGGATTTAAAACAGGCTGTCTGAAAAGACTTTCATATGCTCGGTCCAGTAAAGTCTGTTTGTATGAACTCAGGATCAAGACAAGCATGACTATAACTGATGCTCCATGATGTACCATAACAATTAGACGGTTGTTGCCTTTTTAACCGGCTGATATCTGACAAAGAATTAAAAGGCATTTCCATGCACACGAGTTTTGGTTGCAATTTTTCAATTTGAGTTTTGCCTTTGCGGAACCAGCTGAAGAATGTTTCATTCTGTCACGTGAACATGACCTGAGACTTCCTCCATTCAGAAGCTCCCAACTCATTCAGATTCTGAAGTCGACGCTTGTGGACTCTCTTCTTCACAGATGTTCTGTGGGGTCCAGGTCAGGTGATAGGGATGGCCATTGAAAAAGCTTTATTTGGTGATGTCTGAACCTGTTTTGGGTTTAGTCTGAGGTGAGTTTCGGATCTGCTGGTATTTGATGGAATCCAAGGAACCATGTTGTTTGAACAACATGCCCTGGGCTGTAGGACAAGGAACAGCCCCCCAGCATCAGAAATCTATCACCATACTGACAATGGATATCAGGTACTTTTTTTGTATGGCTTTCTTTCTTGCGACGCTACTCCCATCTTTGACATTTGTTGCCAGAAGGCTCTGCTTTTGTTTCACCTGACCTCTCACCCTTGTTCAAGTGAAAGTCTTAGTGGTATTTGTCAAACTTTGGACGCTTTACTTTGTGTGTGGATGACAGCAAAGGCTTTTTTCTTGCTCCATTGCCTGATTTGTGCAGCTCTACAACTTTTCTTTGCTCCTCATTGCTGTGTTCTCTGGTCTTTCTCAGCATGAAGAAGCTCAGAGAGAATCAGGTCTGTGTCACCTCATATTTATACCCCAGTCAAACAGGAAGTCACTCTTTACCACCTCAGATTTCTTACTGAAAAACAGGTGAACCTTGAAAATATAAAATAGGATTTAAATTTGCTTCTATTGCATTATAATTGTTGGATTTCCTAGGGGTGCCAATAATTGTGGCACATATGTTTTGTAGATAAACATATTTTATGTTAAGAATATAATGTTTCTTTTAATTATGTTTAAGGTTAGATTCTCGTGAATAATTTTAATTAAAGATGGGTATATACAGTCCAGACATGTTTTGGGTCTAAATATTTTATTATCCCAGTGTTAGTCTAAAACTCTCTGGTGTCCATGTGGTTGCCCTTGTTCCTTCATCATTTTCCTTACCTACAGTTACATCTTGTCTTCACCTACAATCCTATCTTTACCTAAACATTTTTCTTTTGCTCTGTCAACATCAACCCAAATACCCTCCTAATTTGACTTAATGCTACGCCCCCTTCCCAATCCCTACCCTCTCAGGAGACTGTGTTTCCTGCCAGTGACCCATGGCCTCTTCCTTTGGTTTGGGAAATGGCTTACATGAAAGGAGAAACGCTGGCCTGGCAAATTGCCAGCTTGCCACACCCCCTTCTCCAGCTTCCAGCTTTAGGCTGTTGGATCTTTTCTCACATGACACGAGAAAAAATTACAATTTTCTTTTTGCAAATTAACGTGTGGACATGCAGAACTTGCCAAGTTCTTGAGAACATTTTGAAAGTTTTTTAATTGTTTAAAGTCGCTCATGCTTGGACTGCAGTCTTCATGTTGCTCTGGTCAGAGGGTCAGACTCACTCTTTGTTGCTACTTCTCGCCATGTAAACATAGTAAACATTATACATACTGCTTCGAAGATTTGTTTTATCCTCATTGATAACGTTTTAAAAGTAGACATCTTTAATAAGAAGTTTGCAGTAAGTTTCTGTTTTTTCTATTACCGTTATATTAAAAGTGCATTGTATTTGGAGAGTGGATTTTCTGTCTAAGACCAATCCTGGAGCTCTGCATGGAACATGTTATGAATCAGTTTGAGCTGCTTTGGTACAAAAGAAAGAGAAAACAAGTATCTAACTGCTGTTAGATACCAAGATGAAATCCTCAGACTCATTGTCAGAACACTGGTGCAGTGGACCCAGAGTTAATCCTGGTGCTGGACAATATCCGGCCTCATGTGGTCAGAGTGTGTAGGCAGTTCCTGGTTAATGAAGGTCTTGATACCATTGACTGACCCTAACATTCCCCAGACCTGAATCCAATTGAGAATGTGAGGGACATTTTGCATTGCTGCATACGTCCCCACCAAGGAGCACCACAGACGGTACAGGAGCTCACTGATTCCCTGATCCAGGTCTGGGAGGACAATCCCCAAGACACCATCCACCGTCTCATGGGGGCCAAACACACTACTGAGACACATTATTATCAAGATCCCAGGATTCAGTTCTGAGTCTGTCATCGGAGCCAATTATTCAACAATCTGTAAATGAGAAGGGAGCATATCTGAAGCTTTGTCTTAGAGATGAGGGTCCTTCTTGGTTCTGCAACATCAATCTGACTTAGTGTACGGACAAAGCAATAACATGTTGTTTAGTAAATACTTTTCTTTCTCAGCCTTGAGCTGAGGGAAACCCACTGAAGCAAAGTAACAGTCTCTCAGAATTATTCATTTGAATCTGTTGTTTGTTAGTCTTCTTCTTTGTCTTTCGGCTGTTCTCTTTAAGGGGTTGCCACAGCGGACCCCCTGTTTCCATCTGTAGGCCAGAGCCCTGCTTGATAACTGTACAAGTGATGTTTGTTGACCCGCACTAGAAGTACACTGGCTTGTGACCCCTTTGTGTCTGAGTTGTCGCTTATTAATAATTCTGTTTATCAAATATGTATTTTTGATTTATGTGAAACAGGAAAAATCTGTGGAGGGTTATATGCAGAGCTGGAAAATAAGAAGTGATAGTTGGTGTAACAGCCAAGTACTGATCAGTTTTAACAAGAAGCCATAGGAGCTACTGTCTGCTAGCATAAACACTTAATGAAGTTTGTGTGTGTGTGAGAGAGTGACACTTGAAAGATGCAAACCTCTGGGAAAGCATCCTGTAATATTTTTACATTTTAAGTAGAATCTCAATCACGGAATACTTTCAAAGATCCATGCTACACGCAGATGGATCATTTAATTTAATTGCAATAATTTTACAGGTTTTTATGTGTTTAATAGGGCAAACCTCCTCCCTGCAAGTGATACACACACACACGACTTTCTGTTCGGCTGGGTGTGTGTGTGTGTGTGTGTGTGTGTGTGTTGAACTCTTGTTTTCCATAAAAGCTGTCTGGGTCTCAGACAGTGGGGAGCTAATCATGGGGACTTCCTGTTTCTGTTCTTCAACCGCGACTAGACTGGCCACAACTGCGCTAAATCAGCACAATACACAGTAGTTACTTTAGAATCGGCTAAGTGGTCTCACCACATAATGAATGTCTGCACTCCTGACTTTAGTTGGAAGAGAAACTGCATGAAAGTTACATTTTTGTTCGTTTTAAAACAGTCAATATTTCAGTGCACACAAGTCTACGCCATGTTTGATTGGGCCCTGTCAAATTAGATACATGTTTTCATTGATATTATGTACTTCTTTGCTTTCTTTCTTTCCCTGTCAGATATATTGGAAAGGCAGACTCCATCACCATCAGTGTATGGAACCACAAGAAGATCCACAAAAAGCAGGGTGCAGGCTTTCTGGGCTGTGTCCGCCTTCTGTCCAACACCATCAACAGACTCAAAGATACTGGCTGTAAGTGTTTGTGTTTGTCGGGTTTCATGGGAAATGGATAATAATCATGTTAACCTCTCTCTCTGCACATGTTTGCATACAAAACCCTCGTGCATATTCGGACCTTTTCTACATGCTAGTTGATATTTTTACAAGATGGGTTTCACCCAATTTAACCACAGCTTATTCATATAACTGCCAATCAAGTCATCATCAGTGAGAGGATTAATACCCCCAAAACTGTAGCAAACTGATTGGTTGTAAACATGCCATTAGATCTCAGAATTTAGATCGGTACCAAGGGAAACAAACTCTCTGCCGTTGTTTAATGCACCTGGTCATGCACAAAACCCAAAAGTGCATCAATCCCATCGATCAGCAGCTGGTGGGCCCCGTTTGAAAAAATCGGAAATCCGCTTAGCAGTTGCACCCACGCACCGGAAATGCGCCCTAAACAGGGTTAGAGTTCAGATTCCACGCCTCCAAAAACCTCCCAAGTAAACCACAAACAATAGCTCACTATTTGTAACACCAGGAAGGACAAAATAAGGCGTCTGTTCAACCTCGAAAGTGTTCGTCTTACAGACTTAATCACACACTTCAAAATTTATCATCCGAGGAACATGGCAAGTTTAGTAGCTAATGTTAGCAGAGCGGCTAAAGCTAACGGTAGCTCAGAGCCAGCCACGAGCTCTGAATTCTCTAAACAAAGCTAATATATAATGGACTGAAGGAGGGTAACAAAAGTTAATTTCCACTTAGAAATGTAAAACAAGTTTATGGACAGAGGGTACATTCATTTCAACAAGTCAGAATACATACACAATGCAATTTATTAGCTTTTATTATTGGGAGGATAATTCTGCATGTCTATAGCTGTTTGGCACAGCTACAGATGTATAATACTAAAAAACTGGTGGCTCGTCAGCCACAAAGATCTTTTTGTTTGAATTTGACCTACAGTATTGAGCGTTGAACGCTACGAATACTGTAGTTTTCTGTGTTTTCTCTACTACGTCCAGCATTGCCATATATGACCCAATGGCGTCTGCTTTATGACAGAGTCTTTGATAACAGCCACACTGACAAGTCTGCCAGCAGATGTGTCTGACGCTGCAGACAGTTATTAACCAGCCTTGTTAGTGTAGTTACAAGTCGATTAACTCATAATACCAGAAATCAGCCAGAGCCAAAGGACTTCCCCTTAGATTCGCCCTCAGCTTCCAGAAACACACAGTCGTGGCTCAGCATAGACTCCAAACCAGCCACTCCATTTTTATCCAACATGGAAGAAATTATACTGTACGGCAGCCACAGGAAGTGGATATGGAGACCGTCGATGACTATCTGTGACAAGACAGCAGTGCTAACGATATCCCTTTTGTCCTGCGTTGACACGTAAGTGGTGCCCAGTCTGTGGTCTGACGACGATGTACACGCACCATTCAGAGATAAATACAAGCACACGCACAGGCACAAAAAAAGACCTGACTGGAATTACCTTGGTTTAGAAGTAATTTTCATAAACGCAACTCACTTCATCATCCAACACAAACTCTTACAAAACTTCTTGTTTAAACACACACATACACACACATATAAACACACACACACACACATGCACAGACACATTCTTGTGAACCAAAATGGGGTTTGGCATGATAGTGTAGTTTACTAGAAGTCAGTCTGGCTCTGCGGCGTTGTAGGCAGCGACCTCAGAGTTCCCTGCTCAACTTCTGAACATATAAATTCATAACAAACACTTCACATGTTTTTCAAAACGAATCTGCCGACTAGACACGTTGGACTTCCTTTTATTTGAACCCTGTTATTTATTTGCGTGACTGTATTAAAGAGTTTCAACGGTTATATGTTCTACTAGCAGTGATACGACTCACAGCGTTTTTACATATCCATTCAGACACACAAACAAATTCAGAGACGGATATGAATAGCTTAAATTAACCTGTAATTAACATAGTTTTATTTATAATAATTTTCCTTCCTATGAGGAAAGGACTTGTGCGGTATGGACTTGCGGTATAGGTCTATAAATGATCTGTCTCCGTTTCCCTCTTCCCGTATTAAAAGAGTAAAGTCTGCTTACTATTCTAGCCTTTTAAGGTCAAGTCCATCGCGATGGTGGAATATCTGCTATATATTCCTATTCTACAATATACAAAGTGTGGAAAAATATTGCCCCCTTTCAAAGGCAGTTAATGGACAGAGCGAGGTTATTGACAACATTGTAAAGAAAATGCTATCTAATCCGGCATGTCGAATGAGGATAAGATTTAAGTCGGAGCACAACGTGAAGTTGTCAAGCTACGCCAGTCAATTATGTACAAGTGCAAATTCCTGCTATATACTGTGGCTTTGTTACACACAGTGTATATTGTCCTCTGGGCAAACATGACCATTGTCGCCATTTTCTAAGTTAGAAGCATTTCTGTGTTTTTTAAATCCACTGAGCGGTGTCTGGCATCCGATGAGCCATCAAATGCAAGACTGTCCAACCTTCCTGGTTGACTATCATTGTGTCAATGATGCAACTCTTCTTCACCAACGCTGTCCCTCCATAGCCACGTTTTCAGCCTCGGCACCCAGTTCCTGAAATGGATGAAGTTGCGGATGATCTCAGCTGCTGGACATGTTCACGGTTGTGAATGGAGGACAATTCTGAACCAGTGTGTCTTCTTTGTTTTTGCCCCCACAGATCAGAGACTGGATCTGAATAGGCTCAGCCCCAACGACAATGATAATGTGAGAGGTCAAATAGTCGGTAAGACATTTCAAAATCTTATTTGCACAACTTCAATTCCATAGTTCATCTCAAAATAGAAAACTCTGACATTCTTAAGGGTAGGACAAGCCAAAGACAAACACCTATTCTCTCTCTCTCTGTCTCTGTCTCTGTCTCTGTCTGTCTCTCTCTCTCTCTCTCTCTCTCTCTCTCTCTCATATTCACTCACACAAACACACGCACACACACACGCAAAAACCCAACCAGTCATGGCAGTAGTCCGTCCGCCCTGATTCTTGGATCTGGTCGAGGTTTCTGCATGTTAAAAGGCAGTTTTGTCACGCCACTGTCGCCAAGTGCTGCACACAGAGGAATTTGTCGGGTCTATATAAGATAATTACATAAGAAGAAGAAGAAGAAATCCTTTATTCATCACATACAGCCATAAACGTAGTGAAATTATTTCTTGGCGTTTGACCCATCCCTGAGGGAGCAGTGGGCGGAGCCTAAGAAGCATCCAGGGAGCTAGGGTTTCAGGGTCTTGCTCAAGGACCCTACGACATGTAGACCCTGGTGGAACACCAACCGGTTCCCCCTCCAATCTTCCGATTGGGAGACGGCCGCTCTAAGCACTGAGCTACCGCCGCCCCTAAAAAAGAAAAAGGTAGAACGCTTCACGGATTTGCGTGTCATAAAGTGTTCGATCTAGATCGGCTCTTTCTGGAAAGCCCATTTAGAAAACAGTTGTTGTGAGTAAGCATTATACAAATAAAGATTGATTGACTCTCTACGTTAATGTTCCATTCACTCGAATGGGATGTCTTGCAACATCTCCTTCAAAGCAGTAAATAGAATTCACTGACATTTATCATACTTGCTTTGTTGAAGCCTAAAAAGCCTCAAGATGTGCATATTATAATTAGTTTCTTTATTTGGCTTAATTTTACATTTTTAGGGTTCAACTAGGCGATGAACTCCTCTTCTGTCTATTGTTCTATGATCCAGCCATGATGGGACGATTGTTGTTAAGTAGTACATTGCGTGTAAAGACGGAGGTAGTGGTCTCTCCACCTCAGCACAAATTCTCTTCTTCCAGTAGCAGAGGTGTCTGTGTGCCTTCACTTTTGTAGCTGAGTATTTGAAACTTTACATCTGGTCAGAGTCATCCCAGAGACGATCGGATGTCTTGGTGGATTTCTTGTGTTATTGTGTACGCTGATGAACACCCACTGTTTCAGATGACATCATCTCTTTCATTCAGGCAAAGTACCTGAATGATAAAAGTACCAGTAAAGTACCAGTCTAAGGTTTGGACATGCTGTGCCAAAACTTCTCTCCACATTTTCTTTTAACTTTGATTGGTGTTATAATCAGAATGGAATAAGTCACCATCATGAAATTTTAGTTGATAATTGGTTTTCACCGGCACTATGGTGAAGTTAAGTGGACTGGGTTCTGGTAATGGATCCATCCACATGTTTAGTCTCTCCTTTTTCATTTGGCATAATGACTGTGCTAAAGAGTTTGCATTCATTGATTCACAACAACGGGTTGGAAAACTGTCATTGATCTGCTGCTCTTCTTGTATTTGTTTACTGTGAAGTAAGTCTTCAGTCCAGAGATCGCATCGGAACAGGAGGGCCAGTGGTGGACTGCAGTCGTCTGTTTGACAACGACTTACCTGATGGGTCAGTATAATTAGATGAGCCATCTGATTAGTTTGCTTTTGTTTGGCGGCGCCCACTTAGGCTGGAGCTACTTTGTTTGAACCTCATCATATACAAATCATATCCATGAAAAGTCTTTAGTTGGGCGGTCCGGATCTAGTCCAGGTTTTATGTGATTTTTTGCAAAAAAAAGGAGGCGCTTTCATATCCATAGTCGATTCTTTCAGAGTTGTTGTAGAATAAAGGGAGTGACGATGATGATATGATGATCTGACAAGCATGTTTTTAGAGTTGTTGATGGTGAAAAACATTGTGTTTGTATGATGACCTTTTCTCACCTGGTTCTCTCGGTCTGACACAGCTGGGAAGAGAGGAGGACAGCTTCTGGAAGGATACAGTATCTGAACCACATCACACGCACTACACAATGGGAGCGACCCACCAGGTACGTCAGCAAATGTCTTCGACTGCACAGCATTATAAAAATGTTATCTCAACAGCGTCACAGATCATAACATACTTTATCCGTCTAGTGTCTCCCTTGTGAACTCATGTCCAGCAATGATGCTGATGTCATGCACAACAGACTCGAGTTATAATCAGGGGGGCGTTTTCACGTCCTCCCATCTTTAAAAGGAGAAAAAAATCCATTCAGTCCCAACAACAACATTCTATCAGTAATGACTTAATTCAGCCACCGCAACACACACACACACTTACACGCACACAAGCATCTCAATGGACCAGTCAGCCAGTCACACTGCCTGCAGGAACAGCAGCCGCCTTCCTACTTGCCGCCTTCCTACTTGGCCCATATCAGTGGGTCTGTTAGGGGATTAAGAAAACACAAAGTCCAGGATAAGCAGAGCGAGACTTGGGACATAATTGAAAGGGGGTGGGAATGAAAGGGAGGAAGACGGCATGGACTGGGGAGGAGGTGGGGGGTGGACAGACAAGAGTCCTTGGTTCAAGATAACCAAGGCGTCAGTAACTCCTGATAGCCAGACAGTGGTCAAGCATGTTACACATGAAGATAAAAGTAGAAGTTAGCGAGCCGGCTGGACTCTGTTTGTGTCTGCACGTCAGATGTCTGCTCAGACGTCCTGCTGGCAGTAATCAAACGTACAAGAGACACTGCTGCAGGGCCTTGTTGTTTAATCCAGCTGTCATTCTGCACATCGCTGTCAACTTCACCATAGCTGTGAAATCTACTTTTCTTCAGGAGGACTCGCTACACAATCTGGTAAACACAACACATAGACACAAATAAAGCCGGGAAAACATCTATGACTCACGCCAATGCACGTCTTTGCACACTCCACTCCCAGCTTCCTGCAAAGAGAGGGGGGGGCAAAGTCGCCCACGCTGATCAGCCATAACATCATTCTGTAATTGACCGACCTGCGGCTATGCAGCACAGCAACCTGCATGAACTGCATGTTCTGACTCCTTTCATTGAGACCCAGTATTCACCTTTTTGGGGTTTTTTTATTAATGGGGAACATCCACAAGACCTTCAGTTCAGTTTTGGAGATCCTACATTCCAGTGGTCTAGCCATCACAATGTTGCCCTTTAAAGTCACTCTGATTCTCCAGCTTTGGCAGTTTTTCCTCCCTGCAACACAAACTTAAAGGACAAATGTTGACTTGCTGCCAAACATAAACCTCACACGGATAATCAATGAGATAATCAATGAGATAATCAATGAGATAATCAATGTCTCTCTCTCTCTGTCTCTCTCTCTCTCTGTCTCTCTCTCTCTCCCTCTGTCTCTCTCTCTCTGTCTCTCTCTCTCTGTCTCTCTCTCTCTCTGTCTCTCTCTCTCTCTGTCTCTCTCTCTCTGTGTCTCTCTCTCTCTGTGTCTCTCTCTCTGTCTTTCTTTATCTGTCTCTCTCTCTCTGTCTCTCTCTCTCTATCTCTCTCTCTCTGTCTCTCTCTCTCTCTCTCCCTCAGGCCGGCTTCAGAGTACTCGAGCCCTGGGCGCCCGCTGAGCTGCGTGGTGGATGAGAACACTCCAGTGATGACCCCAGTGAACGGCGCCGAGGCCAGTGGCCCGGCGGGAGGTCAGCAGGTCCAGGGCAGACGGGTTCGATCCCAGCGGCATCGGAACTACATGAGTCGGACGCACCTCCACACACCACCTGACCTGCCTGAGGGTTACGGTGAGAGACTAAAGCTTCAGGATGTATTCATTAATGACTGATCTATTTTAGTAAACATTATAATGTAAACTGTACAGCTGTGTTTCGTGAGTTCCTCAGATTTTATGTGGGTGTTTTCTGTGTAAACTCTGAAAGTTTACACAGAAACATCCTCAATGAGTTTCTCATTGAGGATGCGTCTCAACATTTATTTTAAGCGTATGTCATGAACCCATTTCCCGGTTACGTGAGTTTTAACGGCGACAGTGTTGACGGAGGCGTTTGCTCTCTGAGTGCTTTTGTAGCAGCAATTTTTGTTTCCAGTCTGGACCTCGTGGTATGAAAACCGGGTTTATGGTGTCACAGGATGGTATGTAAGTCTGTTGTGGCTTTTAAATAAATGATCCTATTTTGGCAAGACTACGTGTGTACAAAACAGAAGCCCAGCAGAATGAGACTGTCTGACAGTCACAACAATGGGAGTCGCCCCGTAACCCCAGGAGAAAGAATCGGCCCGGCTTTAGGGCTTCTTCTCACTGAGCTTAAAATGGAACTATTGTTCAAACGTTCTTCCTGTTGGTGTTAAAGGTGTCTAGTCAGGAAATGATTTACACCGGGGAGCCAGTTGAATTTTTTCTCTTGGTGGTATATTAAAAAGTCGGCAGTATGTTGTCTCACCGTTTCTTTCCCCCATCTCTCCTCTCTTTACGTCTCTTCTGTGGAAACTCTTCCCAGATTTGGAATGTTTTGGTCATGACAGTGAATAAAAGGATGGGAATCAGGATAGTAGCCTCAGCTTCATATTCACTACACTCTGCTGTGTGCCAGTCATCTTCAATGGCGTCGTTGGACGTGTGCCCTCCTAGAAAAGTCCTGCTGTGTCCACTGAGACCAGCCACGAATTGAATAAAGAAAGTCACTGATGCCCAAAAGCTTGTGGTTTCTTCCTCAGCTGAACCCTCTGAACCTGTAGCTGGGTGTGGTGAGAAAGCATGAGCGAGCGAGAGAGAGAGAGGGAAAAAGAAAGGTGGATAGGAAATTAGTTTTGCCAATGGGGAAGTTGAGGGTGTGGGGTAGTGATGGATTAGGGGGTGAACACACACACACACACATTAACAGCACAGCCCTGCTACACACCAACATTCACACACATTCTCCAGTCATCCACAAGCTGCTTGGAAACAAATATCCATCAAGCCAAACAATTGTTTCATGATTTCTCCCTCACTTCTTATTTTTTCTTACTTCTCATTTGTCGTCTTTTTTTTTTTCTTTTTTTTTTTAACAGCCTGTTATATTTATGTTTTTTTCAACAAGTCACCACATTTTCCATTTCCTTTAGGGTTTGACCATTACTCGTTATTAAGAGTGCATAACTTTCAGAACATTCCTTCTAGGAGAAAAGGCAACAAGGATCCGTCAGAGAACTCCAGTAGTGGAAGTCTTTTCTTTATTTGATATATTCCATATCCTCTTTGAATAATCTCACCGTACATCAGAGGGAACGGGTGATTACCTGTTTTTGGCACCCGCCTAAAGAAGCTCCTGTTCCTGAAGGTCACATCAATTAAAAACTTTCTTTCCCCTCTCCAGAAGCTCCGTAAACATACAGCGGCTCCTCGTTTGTTTCAGCCTTTTTATAACCCATTACTGTCTGTTGTCTCTGTTTCAGAGCAAAGAACAACTCAACAAGGCCAGGTCTACTTCCTGCACACGCAGACTGGAGTCAGCACCTGGCATGACCCCCGTGTGCCGAGGTAACTTCTCGCGTGAATACCTTTTCCATCCATATTAAGCCGATTCGATCTTTTAGTATGTTTCTTCTGATAAATGTGATTGAAGAGTTATTAATCCTAGCACAATAACCTCTCAATAACCTTCACATTAACTTTGAAGATACTTATCGGTCCAATTTGAATTCAAATCCTGTGTGTCAAAACTAATTTAGACATGTTTGGACTGTTGTTGACCCATGAGTGAACCCACCTAACGTTATAAGCAGGGTTCCATTACTTCAGGAACCAACGTGGTTTTCATATCCAGCTCACAGAAGAAACATATAAATCTATGATAAAGTCTGCGTATAACTTTTTAATAAATGTTGATCCAGGCCTTATTCCATCACATCTATCAAAACGATCTTTCTTTACATTTATTGTATTATTTCGTCATTAAATGTAAGATTAATCTAACAGAAACTTGAAATCAATACCTGCTTACAACAGACAGATAGATTGAAAGAAACTTTATTCATCCTCAGAGAGGTCATTAAGTCGTTACAGCAGCTCCGACAGACAGACATTCTAAAGGTGGCTAAAAATGTAAGACTTAATATTATATAATAGGACATCAAATAGAAATGTATGGATAAATAAATATACATAGATAGATAAAAAAAAAAAACATACATACGTACATACATACATACACCGTTCAGAAAATTAAGAAATAGAAATACACATGTACATTAAAATAAAGGAATATAGTCCATGCAAATATAAAGAAAAGGGAAAGATTCCGATCTCCAATGGCTTATATAAGTATAAATTAAAATAGTCCTCCTACAAATGTGCAATGAGAGGAAACACACATGGTGTCAGACCGTTGTGGGTGTGATGTCGGTGCTGGTTTGGACCTGCTGGTTTTGTGCCGTGTGCACAAGTTTTTACTTTCATTTAGAATGAAATATACTGTGTAGTGTGATTTATGCTAATGGATTCTATGTTTTCCTTAAGGGACCTTAGCAATGTGAATTGCGAGGAGCTGGGCCCACTGCCGCCAGGCTGGGAGATCAGAAACACAGCCACCGGCCGCGTCTACTTCGTGGACCACAACAATCGAACGACACAGTTCACAGACCCACGACTATCTGCCAACCTTCATCTAGTGCTCAAGTAAGCGTCCGACAGTTTTTCTGGAGAACTGGAGATCAGACAGTTCATAAGACGGTACCTCCTGAGGTCCAAAGAGTTGTATGGGCCTAGTTGTCTTTGAGCGACTGGGCGGTACCGTGGCTTTCGTCCTCTGGCGAGAGCATATCTTGGAGGTCCATGCCAGTTGTAGTCTTCTGCTTCTTCGTATTCACGGATATCCTTTTCATATTTTTTTATTTTTTCTTATTTCGGTCTCTGATTTCATTTTTTTAAACATTTGAATTGACAGAAATACGTTCCCCCTGTTTTTTGTCGGTGTAGTAAAAGCCCTCATCCGTGTCAGATGATTCAAATCACTTTGCTGATCCTCCGATGAGAGCTTGAGCTTCTTTCTTTTGTTCTCAGGATATTCAAGATGTAACCTTTGCCGAGCCTTACTAAATACATCTATAATTATTATCATCATTATTATTACATTTGCTTTCAAAATCCACGTATATATCGGTAAATGGACGTGGTGCAACATACAACTATCAGCATTCCATTTAAACATCCACTCATTCACTCACTCACTCACTCACAGAACATAACTGTCCTCCTCCGTCATGTTTTCTGCTCAGGGCTGTTGGCGGCGTTGGTATAATTTTAACGGTTGATGTACAACAGATTGTCTCTCGTTTGGAAACGGTGGAAAACACGGGGGGATAAACTGTTGGGAAACCTGTGATGATTCTCTACAGTCATGATTTCACCAGCAATCCATGTGTCTGCTGTAAGGTGGTCCCTGCTGGCTGTCTGGACTTCATTCATCTCAGTTTATACTTAACTAAAATATTATCCTCTTTTATTTCTCATCCTCCTGTTTCTCTCTTTCTCACTGTTTTTATTTTGGTCCACATCACATTTTTTTCTCTGGTATTTCTAATATACCTAAAACATATTTCTTTGTGTCCTTTTACTGGTTTTCTCTATTTCTTTCTTAAGCACTGTCACTCGCCCGCCTGTCTCTATTTCAACCCCGTCCTCCTCCTACTTCAATGCTTCCTTACCGCCGTCAGTCACATGTCATACCTCTCTTATTATCTCCAACAGCCCGAGTCCAAATGGTACCCGAGTGGCCATGGACAGCCAAGACACTAACCTCAGGTAACCCAAACACACACACACACACACAGACAATAAACAGTATATGCTCCGACTCACTGGACTCATGGTCTGTGGAATGTCAAGAATGTCATCAGCACACGCAGATAGAAGGATTTAGCGTTTTCATAGACTCACCCCAGCTGTCTGCACGTCAGCACTCAGCCTCCAGTCACTCAAAGCTACACACACACACACGCACACACACGCACACACACGCACACACACACACACGCACACACACGCACACAGTACCACTATCATTAGAAAAGATGATGGCTTTGAAACCTTTCCACAGGTAATGTCCGAGCGTCGTGTTGTGTGTATACACATGTATCACCTTCCTCTGGGTTTACTCTCTTGTGGATGTAATTCAGGTTCCACACACACACACACACACGGGCACACACACACACACACACACACATCATGGCAGATAGGCCTGAGGAAGCTCAACCCACTCTGGGAAATAATATTAAACACATGTTAGCACCGAAGCTGTTAGTTTATCACCGACCCTCATATTCTCCCAGAGTTCATACGTCAGGTCTTCAGTTACCTAGTTGGAATGAGAGATGAAATCTGTGGGTATATAAATCATGTTGGGATAAGCTTGAGTCTCGATGCAGATGCAGGAATCATTAGAGCCAGAGGAACACCAACAGATGTGGTCGTATTCTCGGTTTCCTTCTTTTACTGAAGTGGTTTTCATCAATGTGACTTTCAGTAACACGAAAGGGAAACTGGCATCCGGCCAGTTTGACAATTGTGAGTCAGAGCAGCCGCTGGTTATGGTTTGGATCTCAGGCATGTTATCCAGTCAACATCATTAACTGCTTCTACCGGCTCCTGGTTAAGACAAAGTGGAAGGAATCCAGACAACGTTGCAGAACAATGAAAAGGCAAAACGTTCTAAGTTCTAAGAGTCATTCCTTCATGAAAATGACTGGACTTACTTGTGTATTAATGCATTATTATTATTATTATTATTAGACAGCATGTAATTCTGAACATTGTTTGATGGTTGTGGCCAACAAAGTCAATTTGGAAAGTTTGGGTTACTGTTTAAACTAATTTTTATGTTTCTGAAACTTTCCTGGCTTTGCTTAAATCATTTTTTTATTGCAACCTATTAAATGTATCCGTTAAATATGTCAGATTTTCAGACATAGTATGAAATTTCTTAAAACATTTTTATTAGAGGAGCACCGATCGATCCAAGGAAGATAAAAGGTTCAAAGTTAACTTTATGAGAGCAGCTAAATCTAGCGGGAGCTCAGAGTCGGCCACAAGCTCTGAAGTCCTGAACAAAGCAAACATAGAACATAGAACGGACTGAACCCGCCTACTAAGTTCAATTTTCTTTTTATTAAAAGGTATGTTTCCGTCATTGTTTGATCATTGCTGACAGAAACTACTGACCGGGGTTGCATCGCATCGCTCAACCCATTTTCCCTAATGTCTCTTGCGGGATAAGTCGTCGTAGAACAGATTAGACATTCTAACTTTATAAGTCTGCCGTTTGCAGCTCAGTGGACTCCTCATCCAGACACGTGTTGGTTCAGTGTGACTCAGACAGCCCACTGACCTGAGACTGATGAAAGTCCTGAACTGTGAGACAGTCAGACACGACCGCATGACTGTGGTCTGCTACACTGTCTCTCGCGTACATGGCGTCCTGTCTGTCTGCAGGCGACACCAGATTACATCAGTGTGTTTTTAGTGGCTTCAGGTTGAGCGGCTGTCTGCAGATATTTCCCAAACACCTTGAGCATCTTCATTACTTTTATACAAACAGTAGAAGAAGAGATGTATCCATGAGTTATATGTTCCACATACTCCTGTGCCCGAACGCCCCACCTCCACATTCAGCGGCGTCGACTCCCGTCCTCCCCTGATTTTTCGGCGTGTGTGAAAAGGGCAGAGTATCTGCTGATAATCCGAGCAGATGTTCTCATAAAGGGTCCTTTCATTCTCTGGTCTCGGTCCGGCGTAAAGTGGGTGTGCCAGGCCGGTGGCATGTGTGGTTTGACACCAATACACCTACTCTGCTCTGATTTCACTCCACCTGCTGTGGAAAAAGGACCTTTTTTCTGACGCACAAACATGCGATCTTTGCACTCTGGTGCTCCCACTCTCCCACTCTCCCACTCTCCCACTCTGTGCCTCTGCCTGAACTCAGTAGATGGACAGCCATCGTTTCTCTGCAGGTTCAGGTTTGTGAGATCTACTTCCACTTACCTTTTTTATTCTTGTTTCTCCTATCGAATTTGAACAGTTTCATATTTCTGCCCGGACGCTGTATTTCACCCAAACTGCCAGAGAAGCAGGCACCGTTTCTCTTCTCTTTTCTTTTTTTAAATCTCTGGCTCATTTTTGGCTTTGCTCCCTTATTTTATATGTTGACCATAAAATATGCCAAGCTTTTCCCACAGTCCAGAGATGATGAACAGTGTCAAAAAATATCTTAAATTACACTAAGCCGTTGTAAGTGGAAACAAAAAGCTTGCAGAAATGATGCTTTATTATACGGTTCTTGAGCCTCAGCGCCAACAGTAACTCATTCCATTTTGTTTTAAGGGCATCTTTTTCTTCCCTCCTCTTCCTAAAGTGGTTTCCAGGACTGTTCCCATGCAGTCGTACCCTTTCTTTGACGTGCTAGGAGCCCCAGCACCCGCCAATAAAATAAATAGCGGCAAACTAGATTATACAGGGATAGACTGGCAAAACACTGCACCCGTTTAGTTTGGAAACCCCAAAGAGGTGAGGCTCTTTTCAACCCACTGAACCAGAGGACCCAGCTGTACAAGTGTCGGAATAAGTGGGAGGCTATGTGTGCTTCCCCTGGAGGGTCTGTACTTCCTTTTCATACGGCAGCGCAAACCTCTTGATGAGCCATGTTTGATTGGCCAGCGGCAGCCTCCACACTCCACTCCCTGCAGAGAACAGTAGCTTCTTTTAAAGAAGTCGCCTGCTCAGCGTCTCTTCACAGGAAAAAGAGGGCTGCTGTCCTGTTGGGGGGGGAGAGAGAGAGAGAGAGAGATGGATTATGTTTTTTCCAAGGCCCACCCAGGCATCTTGCCACCAACGCCACAATGAGGCCTGTAGAAGGCAAGAATTGGCAAACTCAGGCCTCACCTTTGAAACTCTGTGTTTTGTCTGTCTCCCGTCTGTTTGGAAAGACACAAACTCTGACTGGCAAGAAAGCAGAAGCATAATTGATTTCAGAAGAAACGGCCCTCAGGTTTAGGACCGTGGTCCACTGTGAAACGGGTACGGTTCCCTGCTTTCATCCCTTCCCACACTTATTCTTGAAAATACAAAATGAGGCTGTTCTTTAGTGAGTAAAACCTGAATCTCTAGTTTTCATCCCCTAACAGAATAACATCTTCAGTTCTTGTGTTTGTCAACAAGACTGGAAGGTACACACATTTTCTCTCCTTCCTCCGCCTGTAATTATGAGGAAGGGTGGGTGCTCCGATGGTCAGATGGCTGGAGGGTCCGTTGGTGATTGGTGGTGGGCAGGGGGTCAGCATCCTTACGCTTGAGAGAGGAAGTACAGACGTCAGAGCTGGAGTAATGATTTAGGGAGAACGCCGTTGTGTCTGAGATGTTAGATTTAGGAGGAATTGTGTGATAAATGGAAAAGGAAACCCATCATAGGTATATTATCAGTCGAGCTGGGCTCTTAGAATCCGCTACACTAAAACTCTCCTGTAAACATCTCCTACCCAATATATTTTCCTTTGTGTGGATCTTGTTCCCTCTGCTTAAACAGAGCAGGATCTCCCATTCTTCGCCGTTTACTGCTGCTAGTGGTTGATATCAAATGTCTTGTCAAAGACCAAGCCTTCCCGGGTCTGGATTAAATTTACTCATGGGCTCAAGATTCTGTTTGGGCTCTTGGACAGAACTGAGACAGGTGACGGCTACGGCTGACATTTCTTTCCTCTAAGCAGGATATTTGAGATGGAGGTAAATACCCTACAGGATGTATCCCTCTTCTGTTTTGTGTAACTCTTTCCTCCATTCGAGCCAAATCAGCGCCCGAGATAAATTAAAGTAACCGCGATCGTGTGACGTGAGTTTGGAGATAGAAAATCACATGGAACCGAGGAAAGAGCAGCTCAGGACAAACTGCCTCAAACTGTTTTTCTCTACCAGCGATTCAGACATTTTCACATTTCATTCTTCCTTTTTTTTTCCTCCCCGGTGATCCACCTTCCACCTTGACCTCCGACCACATTCCAGTCAGCCGACACAACCCAGCGACCAAGGTGGTCCTGTGGCCCCCCAGCAACCTCTGTCCCCAGCCCAGCTGCCTGAAGAGGCGGAGTGCTTGACTGTGCCCAAATACAAGAGAGACCTGGTGCAGAAGCTGAAGATCCTGCGGCAGGAACTCTCCCAGCAGCAACCCCAGGCTGGCCACTGCCGCATCGAGGTCTGCCGCGAGGAGATATTTGAGGTAAAACAAAGGATAACTAACTGTAGAGTTGACCAGAAGAAACCTCTTTAGCAGACTGATGCTGACACCAGTCACACGCTAGCAGAACATCTGTCCAAGTCTGGTGCTACCTAGGAAGACAAACACTACTACCATACGTCACCACTTTAACCTTAAACTCTCATTTTGATGCATTTGCTTGTTCTCAGCGACAAACACAGACACACACATTAATTCACATCACGTCATTTAACGTGAAACAAACGTCTGCTCTCAAAGTTCCTCGTCTTACTCTGAGGGTGTAACATCTCACACATAACGTAACATCTCTGAAAGAAATGTTTCCACAGAGTGGAGTTTTGTGTTTTTAGGGTGGTTTTTTCATCCGTTTACGATGTGCACCAGACAAAAGGCCAGAACCAGTACTTGGAACTGCTTTATGGTTTCCAAGGAAATGCCGAGTGAAAAGGCCCACAGCAGTACCCAAAAAATATTTCTACTTTTCTCCATCTCTGTTTCTCCTCCTCTCGCTCTCCCAATCATTTGTTCTACCAAAGTGAGGCATTCCTTCTGGATGATTTCAGCAGCTAAGGAGATGGGAGGGAGTGGAGGAGAGGGACTGATGGAGCAGTGGCAAGTATTGGTGGGCCAGACATACAGTAACTTCATGACTACAAGTTGAGCAATGAAAAATATGACTTCATCCTCCGTCAATGCGACAGCTGTGGAAAGGGAAAAATGATGTGTGAAAGCAGCAGTGTGGAGGTTTTGGAGGTACTGGAGGTTTTCACGCAGGAACCAGCCTGGCTGTTTGTTGCTGGCAGAGCGCTCTCGTGAGAGTGCACATACTCCAAATGGTTCTGGTGTGACTTCCCATCAGCCCGAGCTGCAAGTTTGATCAGAATAAATCACCGGGTGTACGTCAGTGTTGCATTGAAATATCTTCACTCGCCAACAAGAAGAGAAGTACAGTTGAAGTATCCAAAACACGTTTGTGCTGCATGATCAGGTCAGTCACGTCTTCACCGACGCAAGAGAGTTCAGGGAGGAAGGGAGGAAGGAAGGAAAGGAGGGAGGGAGGGAAGGAGGGAGGGATGGATGGAGGGAAAACATATTTATCTATACATGTATAGTAGTAGTAATAGATATATACATATGTATGTATATACATATGTATATATATATATATATACATGTATATATACACATATATATGTGTATATATACATGTATATATACACATAAACATGTATATATACACATATATATGTGTATATATATATATATACATGTATATATACACATAAACATGTATATATACACATATATATGTGTATATATACATGTATATATACACATAAACATGTATATATATATATACACACATGGTGTGTAGTCAGTGGATGATTATGAGATACACACATGAAGGACAATGATCGTGATGACGAGGCGTGGATCGGTCCCACTTACAACCAGAGATCTGTGCTGCCGTGGCGCCAACCCCCATCAACACATCTGTCCTTGATCATGAAGGAAAAAATACATTTACTGTTTAACTAACTTCTTCTACTCCATCGTCATCACCTTCAAAGTTCTGTCTAACCTGTAGTCAAACTGCTGGACCGACCAGAAAAGCCTCTAGTGATGATCCAATAACAGCCTCACACCCGGTGGAATCAACCTACCAACCCTCCTCAGTTACTACTCACCCGTCTTCCATGACCCAGAATAACAGTCCTGTCTTTGCATTCTGTTGTGTAGCCGTGTTCCTCTGTTGAAGCTGGTTCTGTCTGGACGTCATCAGTCTAAATCTGCTGTGCGTGTTCTAGGAGTCGTATCGGCAGGTGATGAAGATGCGTCCGAAGGATCTCTGGAAAAGACTGATGATCAAATTTAGAGGAGAAGAGGGACTGGACTATGGCGGTGTAGCGAGGTACTTTGTCATGTCCTCGTCTTCATCAGGTCATTTCTCTCATGCTCCTTTGATCATCGTCTTAAATACATGTTCCCATTGATTGTTGTCAGAGAGTGGTTGTACCTGCTGTCCCACGAGATGCTCAACCCCTACTACGGCCTGTTCCAGTATTCCAGAGATGACATCTACACTCTGCAGATCAACCCCGACTCTGCTGTCAACCCGGTATGAGCTGTTAGATTCATCTTCTGTGGACACGTGTGTGTGTGTGTGGGAGACGGGAGTCCTGGTTCTGGTGATGTCATTGTGCTGGAAACTGCAGATCTATGATCCGTATCTGTATAAACTGTCCTGATAAGACTGGAAGCCCTCACACTGATTCTCCTGTTGAATGTGCAGGAGCATCTGTCCTACTTCCACTTTGTGGGTCGCATCATGGGCATGGCAGTGTTCCACGGCCACTACATCGATGGGGGCTTCACTCTGCCCTTCTACAAACAGCTGCTGGGCAAACCCATCACACTGGATGATATGGAGTCTGTCGACCCCGACCTTCACAACAGCCTGGTCTGGATCCTGTAAGATGCCCAGAATGTTCTACATACTTTCATTTGCAACCTAAGGATTGAGGAAACATGCAGAACACTAAAATCACACTGTGTTTTAGACATTTTCTCGTTAAGACAATTAGAAGTACAGACATGTTGGCCCTAAATTTAGCAATGCAGCGGTTAACAACTTGAACAAATTCTCTGGTATTAAAGAATTCTTTGGAAAGCAGAAGCTGTCAGGTGGCAGAGGTATGGAGGGGATAAGACAGAGAGTCACACAGAACACAATCATGACCCTTCTCCGCTCAGTTTTCTCCTACCTGTGGCGCCCTCTGCTGGCGTCTCATGTAATTGTATGACGGCAGATGGAGATGCTGGTTTTTAACAAGAACATAAAGTTACTTAGAGCAAATAAAATTTATTGACTCCAGCCCCGGCCGTGATGAAAACAATGCAGACTCTAACAGTCACCCTAAACCGTAGCTACAAACTGTACTTTACCTTCTGTTTCTGTCCAGTGGAGTCTTCTAGAGTTAAAAAGAGAGGCTTCAGTAACAAATATTAGACGGTAACTGCAGTGAGGAAGTGCCTGGCCTCCGTTTAAACAGTTCTAACACAAGTCTGTGACTTAAAACTTAACAAAACCTTTAAAAAAGGCAGAAACTAAGTTCTAATTTTGAGTTAGCCACATTTCCAAAAACTACAGACTGTGTATCCTGCAGTGCAGAAAGGGCTTTGGCTTTAAGGAATAGCATAAATAGCAGTAGAAAGATTTGTTTAGAAGCGCGTAACAGATTCATGTTGTCCTCTCTTTCTAACCTGCACCTCCTCCTCTGCAGAGATAATGACATCACCGGTGTCCTGGACCACACTTTCTGTGTTGAGCATAATGCTTACGGAGAAATTATCCAACATGAGCTCAAACCCAACGGCAAGAGTACTTCGGTTTCAGAGGACACCAAGAAGGAGTATGTCAGGTGAGGTGAAGATGAGGCACCCACAAGTATAAGATTTCCACTGATTTCACTCGACTGATCTGTTCTACGCATTCGCTGTGACTGACTGCCGCGGTCTAACTTCCTCTCCTCCCTCCCTCGCTCACGTTCTCCACAGGTTGTACGTGAACTGGCGTTTCCTTCATGGCATTGAGGCTCAGTTTCTGGCCCTGCAGAAAGGCTTCAATGAAGTCATTCCTCAGCACCTCCTCAAGTCCTTCGACGAGAAAGAACTGGAGGTAAAATCACTCCAAACATCTCATCCTGCAAAGACACTTCCACATTTCTACCATTCTCATTTTCACTGTTTGAGATACAAGATATTTCCGGGAAATCTTCAAAAAAAATATATTAACCACCTCATCTGCATTTTTCAGGCAAAACTAGTAATTCCAGTTAATATTTGACTTCCTGTGTTTTACTTCACGCTCAGCTGATAGTGTGTGGCCTGGGAAAGATCGACATCTCTGACTGGAAGACTAACACCCGCCTGAAGCACTGCACCCTAGACAGCAACACCGTCAAGTGGTTCTGGAAAGCCGTGGAGTCGTTTGATGAGGAGAGGAGAGCCCGGCTGCTGCAGTTTGTCACCGGCTCATCCAGAGTCCCACTGCAGGGCTTCAAGGCTTTACAGGGTGAGTCTCATATCGGTGCCTGAACCAGAACCTGAACCAGAACCTGAACCTGAACCTGCTCCACCTCTGGCTTCAGCTTCTGTCAGCTGGCTTTCTCTGCTAACGCTAGGATTCTGTCATCTTTTGTTTTTAGAATGTCGAGATACTGAATTATAAAGGTGCATCAACCCGACTGCAATTCTTTTGACTGATTTTTTTTTAAGAAATCTGGCGGCCGATTAAATGTTTTTCTTTACTTTCCAGTTTTAAAACTATAATGAGTCGTATATTTGAAGTACTCTTATTTTGAAGGATTACAGCAGGAAGTAAGTCTGGTCAGCATTGTGTATGTATTCTGAACTGTTGAAATTAAGAAGCCTCCGTCCCCCCGTCCCCCCCGCTGCGTGTTTCTTAAACCAACTGTATGACACTTGGAAGTGAAAATAAAACTTTGTACGCCTCCTTCAGTCTGTCATATGTTCTATGTTGGCTTTGATCGAGGCTTCAGGGCTCTGCGCTGTGGCTAACGTTAGCCGCTCTGCTAACGTTAGCTTCTTGAAACTTGCTCTGTTCTTCGGGGTGATTCATTTTGAAGTGTGTGATTAAGTTTGTTAATCACACACTCATCTTGTCTTTACTACTTGAACTGTCAGTGTTTGTATATTTAAATGAATAGAATGTGTGTTTTTGTGTGTGTGTGTTAATCGACACCCTTTGTTCTTCAGTATGGAGGGTGAGTTTAGATTTAAGTTTGAACAGTGGAACTTGTTGATGAATAGCACCCAACGGTTCCTGTTTGTGGTTTGTGGGCAGGTGCTGCCGGGCCCAGACTCTTCACCATTCATCAGATCGACGCCAACACCAACAACCTGCCCAAAGCCCACACCTGGTGCGTGCTGCATGCAGACTCACACACATATAACACACACCCAGTGTTTGTCAGCGTCGTGACGATGGTGTCCCATCTCTCTCTCTCTCTCTCTCTCTCCTCAGCTTCAATCGCATCGACATTCCGCCTTACGAGGGCTACCACAAGCTGTACGACAAGCTGCTGACGGCCATCGAGGAGACCTGCGGCTTCGCAGTGGAATGAGACTCATTGAACAGTTTGATTGGGAACACGTGTCAAAGCTTCAACAATCTCCATAGACTGTTCTTCTCACTGCAACCTACAGACGGGCACAAGCAGAGCGTCTTCAACCAGCCGGCACTCTTCCTCTTCTCCCACCGCTCCTTTTGATGTCTGTGTGCAGCTGCTAGAGCCCCGCCCCCAGCCCCGCCCCCTCATTCTCCACTCATTCATTTGATTTTATCGGTCCGTTGGTCCAGACTGTGTTTGACATAGACGGCAGATGAAGAGCCGTCCAGGTGAGACACACAGCAGCAGTGAGACCCTCACATCAGGAAGCAGTTCATCCACCTATAGATCTTATAGTTTTAAGTTTTTCTTCAGAGAACTCTCCTGAGACGTTTGACGGCAGAGAGTCGCCACAACGTAGACTGATGGATCTGATCGTGTCGTGCTACTGAATCTTGAACTCTGCAGGTAGCCATTTCTTGCCATTAGTAACTACCTTATCCTCAACCGACACGGCTTCCACTCTCTCCGCAGGAGCCTCACCATTTCACGCTACCTCCGTGTTCAACGCTTTGATGTTTGAAGGATTTCATTCCAGAAGCTTCGACCTGCTCTCATGTGGAAAACGAGTTTTAATCTAATTCACAACAGAACAACTTTCGTCTTTCATGCTTTTTTGCTTTTTTTCCCATCAAATCACAAAGGTGTTTTGTTGAAAGAGACCCAAACAATCCGGTCCGTCCGTAAGTTCTGCACATAACTGGGTTTAGTCCTCACAGAAACTGCTGGACAGAAGTCACTGAAGTTCCACACGTTTGTTCTTGTCCTACTCGGTCTGGTGTCACGGTTATATTTGTACCTGAGGTGTGATCACAGTTCTTCCACACACGTCGTCTCCTTCAACCGTTAAACCGCATGTTTATCATCACATTGTTTAGAGGTGGAAACGCCACAGACCGACTTTGGCGTTGATGTTCAGAGGCGTGTTTGCTGTCGGGTTGTTTTAAGATGGAGGACAGACTCCGGTGAAGAAGAAGCTTGTAACTGTGTGTAACTGTTTGCTGGTTTGTGAGGAAGGTAGACCCACATCACCTTTGAGAGCACAGTATCCTGTAGGTGCAGAACCTCACGTCTGAGCCCGGTTCTGTCTTCCTGCTGCCTCCTCCACACGTCTGCTGAACCGCATGCATGTTCTTGTCTTGTTATTTGAACAACCAGCGCACTTCCTGTGTGGTGACGCGTGAACGGGGCCCACCTGTCCACGGGACCAAGCTGGGTTAAAAGCTGTTCAAAAGGTCATTTGGAGTCACATGATCATCAGTGTGACGAGGCGACGGGTTTCTGGCCGTCGGTCTCGTCACTTTAGAGCACTTTACAGAAGGAGCAGCGGGGGCAGGAGGGTTTTCTTCACATTACCATCAAATATATCACCTTTCATTCGCTCTAGGACTACGTTAGAAGTACACAGAGTAAAAAGTACCTATATGCCTGTAAGGTTTGGAGTATATATGTACAAATACATAGCTATTTTGTATATTATTGCTTGTTTCTGTTCAATTTAAATGCAAGCACGTCGCGTCTGTCACGGACCTCTTTGCATTCTCAGGTGAAGTTGACCCTTTCCTTTTTATTATTATTATTATTATTATTATTTTTACATTCATAACATGGTTTCACTCTGGTTATACCAGAGACTCTGTTTGAGAGATCCAGATGTCGCATCTTTAGAGCCGTGATTCTGTAAGAGTTGATATTTTAAGAGGATGTCTTCTGTAGTTGGATCAGTGTCGCGTCTGAACACCCACAGCCTTCAGGGGAGACGCCGGTGGCCATGTTAGACGCTTGGAGGTCTGTGCCGCCACCGTGACACCAAAGGACGCCGAGGAGGCAGCGTGACGGCAGCGTGACGGCAGCGTGACTGAATGTTCCCCCCAGACTGACTGCTGCTCCGGGGAGCATCAGAATCTAAAGTGACTAAAAACCAGAGCGGCATGACCGAACCCTCCATCCATCCAGAGGAACGGCTCTGCTGGAACGGATGCTCCAGAACTCCCAGCTATTTATTGGATTAATAAGGCATTGACTTGACTAGTGAGACCTGTCTGAACTTCTAACATGACCCCCGTCAGACCACAGTAACGAGTGAAGGTGAATAATTCGAGGATTTGTTGGATGTTGATCTTCCGTCTCGTGACTCAGAGGTTGAAATACTGAATAACAAGTTTTGAGTTCTTCAGACTCGTCTGATGGTGGGCGGGTTTTTATTCTGCAGACAGTTCATCCCTGTCACTCACACTTCTTCTGTCGGATTGGATCCTTTACCAGACGCATCTGAGGAGTTCATCTGCACAGAGTCCTAACTTTTCCAGTGTGTGTGTGTAGGGGGGGGGGGTCACATTCCCTAATCCTCCTATTGCTGCAGGACAAGATGATCCATCAGCTCCTGGTACTTCTCATGCTCCTCCCTCCTGGTGTCACATCTGTCACAGCACCTCCTGCTCCACCTCTATGTCTGGCTGGTGTAGACGGTGGATGTCCTGCAGTCCCACTGGATCTTAGCCGGGTTTTTCTCAACCACGTTCAGTGGTGACTTCTTCAAGACGGCTTCTTCCTGCCTCTGGTACGATTTTGTGATGTCCCGGTTGTCTCAGTCTGCAGACGATGGATCCCATGGAGGGTTTGGTCTTCCAAAATACCGTCTCTGCTTGTAACTCTTGTCTGCTGCTTCCATCTTCCAGAAGCTTCAATCTCTGGTTTTACTCCCCAGCCTACACACCCCAGCTTTAAGTCTATCTGGCAGTCTGATACATCTTATGGACATCTTGTATTTGTCTTCCATCCAGAACTTGACTGTCCACCCTTCACAGAACCACCTTATGTTCCACTGTGGGACCTTCTCTCTTTGTTACACTCTCGATCTGATGCCTGTTTCTCTCTGGGATAAATAAACACCAGTTCACTGCTTTCCATTATGATGATGATGATGATGACGATGGTGAAGGTGGTAACGGGAACATGCTCCTCCCACAGAAGAGATGCTTGCATTGCCTCGTCTTGGACTCTGCGCCTCAGAACTGGTATCTGGGTATGGGTGCCAGCAGCTGGTGGTTGGGCGCCATCTTCAACGCTGCTCCCCCCTTCAGTGTTTGGCTCATCCTCGCCTTCCTCACTGATGATTCCCAGAGATGTTGGAGTGGTTTCACTGCATCCATCCAATATTCTCAGTCCTTGTGCGTGTTTGGTTGTCCCGTGAACAAAGTCCACTTTTGTTTGGAGCACATTTTCCAAGCTCTTCAGTCCACAAGAATTGCTTGAATTGAGAACTTCCAGATGAGGGGAAGCGTCCAGAACCTCTTCTCCCTGAATGAGCTGACAGGTTGGTCATGAATCCTTAACAGTATTTCAGCTCATTGTTCAGTTTTCTTCGGCCTCTGAGTTATTTTTGTTTCCATAGACTGTCAACATTAGTTTGCCGCTCACGCTCCCCCCCACAGTTTAAAGTACAAATATACTAGTTTAGATGTGTGTGTGTGTGTGAGTGAGTGAATGAAAACAGAAAATCTTTCTTTTTTTTAAACTGCACCACAATTTCTTACTATTTCCGATTGGTTTTTGTATTTATTACTGGAGTATATGTGTTCCTGGTTTTCCCTTCAGCTGCTCTGTAAACTCTCCACAGACATCTGTACAGAAGGACAAGAAAGAAGCAAACTGTTCCACTTCTTTCACCCCTGCAGAAAGCTGAGCAATAAAACGATGCTGTTTGGACTTCACAGCATTCTGTTTTATACACCTGTGTGTGTGAATGTCATTCTTCAGCTTCAGCTGACGGCGTTTAAAGGACAGACGGGGAAACTTGAAACTATTTTCCTGATTTAAATTTCTGGTAAATCGTAACACCGAGTTATCAGAACATTCATTATTTCCAGTTTTATTAAAGTTCAGTCTATCAATCAATATGCTGGTTTTAAAAAAGGTACGTCAGTGAAGAAATACTTAATTATCAGAATAAGAACTATTTAATTGAGATTTTTTCGAAGGAATGCTTTCGTATAATAAGGGAATTTTTATTTTGGATTAGATGGATAAAGTTATTGTACGGAGCCCCAGAAGTCATTATTTTATCTTGTGTGCACAAACAACATCATTAACTGTTGAACCATAAACGCCTCTTGATGGATAAAAACCAACATATAATTTCATCAAGTCAAAACACATACATAATGCCGACCAACCGTACTTCCGCTGCGATCCTTAGAAATAAGAGCACTTAGCAGGAAACACGCAGGAAACAGGAAAAAAGCACATGCTTGCTTTTGCCATACAATTTTGACCGATGGATTTATAAACCCCAGGTAGGGGACCGCATTTTTCAAAATGACATTCTTTAAGCGGAAGTAGAAAAGATTTATTCAAATTCTTTCGCAGAACCGACACTGCTGAACATTCCTAGATACCTCTGACTGCTACGGACACCTCGTTTCATAAAAACATTGTTTCATCTACAAACTGAAGCAGGTCGGTGAAGTTCCTACAGTCCGCATCTCTGTCGGCTCTGACGTCACATTTCCGGTCTGGACCCTTTCAGAATAAAATGGTTCGTTTCCAGGATGGTAAAACAGAGAGGAGCGGCTGAGGTGTCGTGCACGGTTTTTCTTCCCGGGACTCATCGGTGACCTCCCTCAGACTCCCGCTACACGACCCAGAGAAACCGCGACGGCGGTTCGTGATTCTCTGTCTGGAATCCCTCCGGGTTGTCCGGGCGAACACCGCAACCCAGAGGATTAGCGACCCATAATGCGCCGAAGGAAATCAGAACTCCTGTCGCTGAGGCCCACGGCGGTACCGACCGAGACACTGCGAACTGAGGTATAGAATAAACCTGTTTAACACACAACTACAGGCTGTAGCTCTGTTCTGGAATCATGGCGATTAAATCCGAGCCTCTGTTCCGCTTCCTTCACCCCACGATCCGGTGACACCTTGAGGGACTCCTCTGAGTCCTCCTCCCTCTTATCTTCCTCCCTCTTATCCTCATCCCTCATCAAAATACCGTTTTAATAAAGAGTAAAAGGGCCACAGATGGATCTGAACCCAGAACCTTCTAACTGCCTGTCAAAAAAACATTTCTTTGAAATTCTCATCCTTATAAGTCTAGTTCTCAACAGTCAGGGCCTGAGCCCATTTGGACCGGGGCCTCTGCCTCCTGGCCCGGGTAGCTGGGTAGCCCAAAATCCTAGAGACAGTTGGGTGTCACACAGAAACCTGTAGCTCATCTTGTCAAAGCTATGTGATCCTCTAATGCCCGGTTCTGACACACAATAGTAGTCCAATGTAAAAAACACCATCGGGTCGTTGCAGACAAATTCACTGCGTCTGGCTCAAAATATGGAAGTTTAAAGAGACAGAGACATAACCAGGGGTCGTCTGGGACCCTCCACACCAGCCGGGAAACTAGCAAGTCCAAATTATTTTTACATCTTCACCAACCTGTTCCGATGTCATCCAATAAGATGATAGCTTGAATGCAAACATGGCTGCTTGTGGACCCGGCGGTGTCACTGGAGCCAGTTTGGACAGTGATAAAGAAGAAAAGGGTTGTTGAAAAGATTTTTTGCTTATAAATTAGATCAACAATTCTCTCCATGATTCCACCATTCAGTTTGTGTCGTATTGAACTTTGTTATAGACATGAGAAATTAGCATTTGTAACCCAGATGAATGTATGTGAGCACGGGAGGGTCCTCCACGCAGCTACAGGAGAGAGAGAGAGATGAGTAGCCTTCATGAAACAGCAGAGACATAAAGTGGTAAAAAGGGAGAATGTATTAGTTAAGTAACCTGAAGGAGTGTTAAGAAACTACCACTCCTGTTTCTACCTGTGCTTCATTTAACTCTCCGCTTTCTTCGCGCTTAGCTTAGCCAGAGCTAGGTTAAGTGAGCTAATGAGTTTAAGGAGAGAACTTTGTTTTTACCAGCCAGAATAAATGCACAGTCTGACTATTGACCGGCAAAAAAAACAAAACAAACTTCTAACAGGACAGAGGTTCTCCAGTAGCCATCATGTGTCTGTGGCTACGCAGCTAACAACAACATATAGGTCCCGTCATCACCCAGAACACGAAACTCCAGGGCCAGGCCTGTCAGGTAACAAGTCTGAACACGACAGGTTTTGGGTAAGTGGACCCCTGTTTGTGTGAACGGGTGAATGTTTTGGTGACTGTGTGAACGGGTGAATGTTTTGGTAACTGTGTGAACGGGTGAATGTTTTGGTGACTGTGTGAACGAGTGAATGTTTTGGTGACTGTGTGAACGGGTGAATGCTGGCTCGTGTTGTAAAGCGCTTTGAGCAGACGAGAAAAGTTCTATACAAGCACACAGTCCATTTGGAGGGAGAAGTGATCCCACTGGGATGAACGTACAACAAACAAAACCACAAAGTAAGGATCATTTTAATATTTAGTCTTTAAAACAGCACAATCAGAGTCGACTTTAAGAAACGGATTAAACCGTTGAGGCTTTGAAACAGAATCAGGTTGAGACATTAAGGGGGCGTGGTCATAAATACTGTAAAATAGATTTTAAAGAAGTTTTCATCGCAGCAGATTCTCTCTGCAGTTCTGTTGGTTTTGTGGCGGACCAGCGATGAACCATTCAGGTCGGCTCAGTCCCTGGTCACTCTCTCACTCTCTCACTCTCTCCGGCCGTCCATCAGGAAAGTCGGGCTTGTAGGAGCATCTTGAGCCGAAACGGCTCCTTCCATGACCCTCATCAAAGTACCGACATGGTTTGGTCGACACGCTGTCACTGAATTTCTGAACGAGCTTCTGCCTTTCGTCTTCGTCTTCCGGCCAGGACTGGTTTTCCATAGACGGTTGGGATGTGATTTGACACGCCGGGCCAGACTTGAAGAATCTACCGCCAAAGTGCCTGGTTCTTCTCAGCTTGCGAACGCATGTCGGGCAGCAGCAGTGACGGCAGTAGGTGAGGATGCCCAAACAGATTATACTGCATTCCGTGGCAAATGAAATCTCCTCGTCTTCGTCATGGGCCTCGCTGCAGGTCACAGCGCGCTCTGAGCGCTGGGTGTTGTCTCCGGGGACAGACCCACTAGGTTGCGCGTCTGATGGTGGGGGAGGAAGGGACGCCATCTGACGTGTCGGTACTTTCTTGTTCCCTGCTGGTTTAGTGTGTAGAAACCAGCAGCGATCTCCAAACGCACACATTCCCCTCTGAAAGAACCTGCAGGTCATTTCTGCAGGTTTGTTGCTGGTCAGATTGTGGGAATATCGACATTCATCTCCTTTTCTACAGGCGCCACGCTTGAAATATCTGCAGGCTACGTTGTTTGTCTGAGCGCTGGTGGCTGGCAGAGTCCGGTTGGGTGACATTGCTTTGATGCCTTTGGCGCCGATGCAGGATTGTTGTGACTCACTTCACTTCTCCTTCGTCAGTTCTTTCTGTCTCTACTAGACTATGAGATCTAGAAGAACTTTACAGTCCTTATATGACAACCGTGCTGCAAGAAGGAAACGATTCCTCTCAACAAATAAATCAGATTAAAACAACTCAAATTAAATAAAAGGCCGTTTTCTCCCTCCCGTCAATCAATAATAAAAAGTAAATTATTTATAAAGAATTACCCAGGTCTTATAGCGGGTCTGCTGAAAACATGTGGTTTTGGAAGTTCCCTGTAATAAATAGGGTTTCAAGCTTTGATACCAGCATTGTGACATCATCACTGGCTTTGATGACCGTCATCTTCAACTTTGACCTCCGCGCCTTTAATGATTGTGCTTGCTGTCGCCATGGCAACCCTCAAAGTGTGGCCTGTAAAAACTCAAACTTGTTGATTTCTCTTTTAATCAAATAGAATATAATATTCACAAGAACTCTGTTTTTAGCAGTAGTGAATACTTTGAGTACCAATTCTTTGAGGTTCAGGTATCCGAGGACCCGACATGGAGCCTTAGAACCTCCAGCCGGATCACGAAGGCCCAGAAGCATCTCAGTAGAAATACCTGAAATTGGTACTCCAGTATCTGTCTTACTATCCACAACCACAAATCTCTGCCTGTCACTCACTGAAAACATTCAGATTCTGATTATTAAAAAAAGGACAGAAAAAGTATCAAACTACAGATTCAGAACAGGGTTGATTCAAATTTAATGTTCTTTAAATATAAGTGGATGATTCTACAGCAGCAGAGATGTTCACATCAGAAGGAGACAATATCTCACCGCAGACAAATGTCAGAGGTCCATACAATAATATCAGTCGCTCCTGGGGAACCGGGCTGCAGAAGAACTCGGCTTCTCTGCATGGATCAAAGTATGGGCTCGGCGTTTTAACCCTTTCATGCACAGCGATCACTGAAGTGTTTATGGAAGTACAGCCGGACACAAACGTCCTTCGACCCGTTCCTGTGAGTGTGCAGGAGCCGGCCCGGATCAGAACACAGCAGAAGATAAAAGAACCTTCTGAAGTTACGGACGTCGACGGAACATTTCTCTGCTACATGTGCAAAAACTCTTAAATGTTCTGTCCAAAGATCCAAACAGAGAGTTTGAATCTTTAAGAAAAATGTAACTTAATATAATTTAGTGGTGGAAGAAGCTCCTCATCATTTAAAAAAACAAAAAAAACAAAACCTGGATACTTTGAAGTTACGGGCCGGTCCTCTGGGAAACGTTCTGGTTGGGAGGTGTTCTGCAGATGCACAGGTTGTGTTGGCGGGTCGGTCCGAGCAGCAGCAGCAGCTCTCTTTGGTAGGGACCCAGACCCAGACCCTCAGGACGGTGTGAGAAAACTGTACCAGCTTCTTCAGAACGTTTAGTGAAACCAGGAGTGGACTTTCCATCATTATTAAAGCCCGTTCTAAACATGGGCTCTAAAGTGACGGATTATGGCGTCGGTCCAACTACTTGTTGTGGAAAAGCTTTTCAGTTGTTCTGCTTGGGAACAGCGTTCCAGCGGATCCAGCACCGTGATGATCATAAATACAAAGAATGAAAACCTTGTTTCATACAGATAAAAACACACGGGTGGACTTTGGTGGGTCCACATGAGTTCTGGGACGTTCACACTGATTTTCTCTCGGAGGATTAGAACATACTTTGTGTCTGTTTCAAACAAACGCATCACACTTCCTGTTTCCAGGACGGTCCAGGTCCTTCATCCTCTCCTGCTGAAGACCCGCATTCCCAGCAGCTCCAGCTGATGCCAACAAGCCCGGATTCAAAAGAAGAAAGGAGTCCATCTCCATCGGAGACCCACAAGGCCCGCCCCCCCTCAGGCTCAGATCAGACTGTAAGTCCTCACACATGCATGACATCATCCAGAGACCGTGTCTCCAGCAGGTCGTCCATCGGCCTGCTGGCGAGCATCCTATGACCGGCGGCAGAATGACCTTTGGATGGCGGTTCAATGTATGTAATAATGTAAATAAGACGGATATTTATTCATCTGCTCCAGTAGAACGTGGGTCAAACCATTAAACAGTGTCCCCAGTCCATAAAAGTCCAACATGAAAGAGATCTGGTCCATGAGAGGAACCGTCTGCAGCAGTGAGGAAAGGAAGCATGACTGTGACGCAAAGTTAGCCCCTCCCACCTGTTTGATGACACTTTGGGCCACGAAGGATGAAAAAGCCCTCAGAGAACATGAAAGTTCAGAGATCGGTTTTTGAGCATGATCTCACTTCCTGTCCTCTGGGAGACTTAAAGGGACAGTTCACTCATGATGGAAATGTAGTTTCACTTCCCTGCTGGTGAAAACTTGAGAAGATTAATGATCTGTGAGACTCCGCCCACCCAACCTTTCATCAGGAAGAAGGCGAGTAGATAATGAGTTCTATTTTTCTTTTTTCTTTAAATATTAGAATGAACTGTTCCTTTTTAAAAATCAAACATTTAATTTAAAAAATAAATAATCCCCTGGCGTTGTTAAAACCGAGACATCGCACATGAAAGGGGAAATATTAAAAAGATCAGTCAGAGTGTGAGAGTCTCTCTCACACACTCACACACACACACACACACACACACACACACTTTGCATCGGTGGTCCCTAGCGGGTCACGAGGAAGAACTTTTCTCAAGGTGTTTGTTACGATATCAGCACACAGACGGACAGTGTCAAACATTCTCGGACCCGCGGAAGAACAGGACTTGGGTCCAGGTTGACACAGAGGAAGAGTTGGCGAGGAGCGAGCAGCTCGGTTCTTCTGAGAGTTGCACTTCCTGTGCAAATGTAATCTAGGAGGCACGAGGAGGACGTCCTGCCCTCAGACGGCAGGAACAGTTTTTGCAGCTTTGAGTCCGAAGAGCTTAGAACAGCTCTCTGACGGGCCTCTCTGGTCAGTGCAGATGGCTGGTGTTGTACTGAAACGAAGCCACTTTGACCCGGTTCCGTAGCCTCTGGACTTCCAAATTCTGGAAGTGGTCGTCCTCGTCATTCTGAACGATGATCTTCTGCAGGTCGACGATCTCACGCTCCATCCTGGAGCGCAGCTCCTGCTTCATCTTCAGCAGAGCCTGCAAACATGGAACACAGTGAAGGCAGTGGTTCAAAGAAGTCGTCCATAACATTACGACCACTGACAGTGAAATAGAATATCATCCATGGTCTTGTTTGCATCTTTCGAGAGATGAGATTCTGATTCGGCCTCATGATCATGAATGACCTCTAAGTGTAGAGACACGCAGCCGTGTCTCAGCTCAGAGGTTCATGGGTGGACAGAATAGCCCAAAGATCCGACGGTCAGAAGTCAACCTTTTACCTTTTCTTGGGCTTTTTTCCGGACCTGGATCTCCTGGCGCTCCTTTGAAAGTTTTTCAGCCAGAAGTGAAAACTGGGAGAGAGAGCGAGAAAGAGAGAGAGCATGAGATGGTCGTTCTAAAACACTGCAGGAGTGTGAGTTCTCCTGCTTCTATAAGTCACTGAGTCATACTTGGTCTTTGTAGTAGTTCTCCATGGACTCGATCTGATCCTGGTGTCGTTTCTGATGCTCCAGTTGCTGCTCCTTGGCGTGGGCCCTCTGCTCTCTCAGTCGGGCTTTCTGTATCTCCAGACCCTCCTCAAACAGCTGCCGGAACATCTACACACACAGCCACACCCCCATCAGCTCAAACTCTGCCTGTTTCTGTCAACATCCAAGCAGCAGCTCTCTCTCAACATCTGACAACTAGACCCACGCCGTCCTCATCGACCGCATGGGTGGATCTCCAAAAAGTCTCCTCGGGTTTGTGCACCAACTTGGAACAAGTCAATTCAATGGTTAAGAAAATAATAATAATAATAATACATTTAATTTATAATGATGGCCTAACCAACCTCAATCCATCCAGTTCATCCTGGCACTAAAGTCTAAGTGGGTGAAAAGTCTGAAAATCCTCCGTGAGATACTTTTTGAGTTTACAGAAAAGTATCTTTTTCAGGAAACGATGAACACAAGATCATAAGATCTCTTCCAGTCCATTCAGATGCACCAAATTGAATTTGGACTCAAATCGGACCAACAGCTGTAACCAGAACGTGTGTGTGTGTGTGTGTGTGCACGTCTGCATTGAAGGTCAGAGGGAACCATAGATGTGTTTCTGGTCTAAGTCATGATTTCTTGTCATTTCTGACATTGGGTCCGGCGTCATCAGTACCGACCCTCTCCTCCTGGGTGCGGGACCTCATCAGGCGGGCCCGATGTTGGACATGGTAGTCATTGTAGTACTTCTTGGCGCGTACTATCTGCTGCCTCTGGTCCCTGAGTCTGTTCTGGCTGTGCTTCTGCTGGTGGATCCGCTCCTTGAAGTCCTTCTGAAATACAGAACATTTCAGCTGGTGAAAAAGGAGATGCGCCCAGAACCAGGCGGCAGCGTCTGTGGGATCCGTCACGAGGACGTTGGTGGACGTGGAGCTCTGCTCACCAGACGCCTGTTGTGGGATTGATCTTTGCGGATGATCGCCGTTAACAAGTCATGCTTTCTCTCCGCTTCCTCCACCTGTCAGACAAAAGACGTTTTTTATTCATCCGTCGATTCAAACACACGGTGGAGAAAAGACGGAGTCGGGCAAGAATTTCACTCTGTGTGGAGAATCCACTTTGTCTAGCGACTGCCGCGGTCCTACCTCGCTGGAGAGTTTGCTGCTGTGGCGCCGGCCGGTGGAGGATGAGAGGGAGTGGAGTCGCTCCACCTGCTGCATCTGCTGCTCCCACATCTGACCCAGAGCATGGGGGGAGATGTGAAGGTGGGGCAGCTCCTCCAGGAGCGAAGGGAGGAGCTCATCCTCCTTGACTCTCACTGCAGAGAACCAGAGCGCAGGAATCAGAGTTCCTCGGCTCTGAGGACGTTACATCTCTGCTGATATACATACTGATATACTTCTAAATTATACATACTGATATACTTCTAAATTATACATACTGATATACTTCTAAATTATACATACTGATATACTTCTAAATTATACATACTGATATACTTCTAAATTATACATACTGATATACTAATACTTGAACGTATGACAGTGTGGGTTTGATCGGACCCACTTTGCTGTAAAACACGTTAGGTGTGGAAGGATTGGAGTCTTTTTTAGAGTAAACAAGCCCATTTTCAGAAGCGCCACCATTCTAGTAGTATCGTCCAGCTCTTTTTATAAGGAAGGAACGGAAGCTATGATGAAGATTACCCAGAGCCATTATTGTTGGCTACAACAATCAGGAGGCGGTCCAGGACATAAACCTTCTGTCAGACGCACCTCAACCCACGTGGACTCAGAACCAACCCAGACCAGTGACTCTCTCATTGTGTGCAGTTGTAGATGTGGGGTGATTTGAATGATCTGTCAGCTACAGGGTGACGTAAGTTGAATACTGACTCCATGTGGAGGATCCATCGTTTCTCTGAGGGAACGGATGTTTTACTTCTCTACCCTATTATCCTGTGTAATAACAAACAGGTGAAGAAGTCACTGTCAACAATACTTGTTGTGGGGTATGTTTCAGCTGGGAGACCCCGAGGATGGACCTCCAGGCCCGGTCAGACGTACAGGTGAGTCAGTGAGTGACCCTCACAATCCTGCTGCCTTACAGGTGCAGGTGAGACTAATGGACGAGACTGAAGGTGCTTCATGAAGCCCCAGCTTGAATTACTCTCATCTGTGATGTTCATGGAATCAGAAGCACAAGAGTTCATGGGTTTATCTTTGGACATTACTCTTCGTTCTTGCTGTTTCACGTTCTTTACCAACGTTTATTCACAGACACTGGAACAGAAGTGCCTCAGACATCCACTGGAACCAGGAAGAAGTAAGTCCACAGAGAACTTTTATGTTGCTCACATGTGCCACATAAACCACAGAGATTAAAACAGGGATAAACGATTTATAGAATCAGGAAGCCTTCAGGGAGACCCCCACAGTGTGGACCCCACATGTCTCTGGTGTGGAACCGCTTTAAAGGAATTTTAATAATCCTTTCAACAGATGTTCCACAAAGACTCAGAGGAGGGAACAAGTCGGACATACGAGTCCTTTTAGAGGAATCCAATATTAAGGTATCATCTCTGCTCACTGCTTTCTACGCCGCCTCTCAGGTCACGTACTTCAATGAGAATACTACTTACTGCAGTACAACAGAAGTACTAAAGGGAAGTATGAAACCGCAGTACCACAGAAGTACTAGAGGGAAGTATGAAACCGCAGTACCACAGTAGTACTAAGGGTTTGGAGTGCTCTGAGTACTGCATCCAGATACTCGTGTACTACATCCTCCTCAGTGAGAACATACTTCCAAACACTGTCTGGTGAGGTTGTGTGTAGAAGTACACAATCTTCGTAATCTTAGACCTTCCTCCTCCTTGAGGTCAAAATGACAAACAACATTCCTGCTTAAAGTACGACGGATACAGTGTGAGTGCAGAAAACTATTACACCAAATTTGGTTTCAGTGAAGCAGATTTCCTTCCACTCTCGGTAAAGTACCAATGTTTCCACGGCGACAACTTGTACACACCTTCCTGCTCCATCTTCTGTCCCTTAACAGATCGGATCGGCAGTATATTGTAGATGAGGATGCCATCCTGCAGCTGATGAAGGTCTGTCCTTTGTGCAACGGAATGTGCCGCTGCAGCAAACACAGCGGCGGTCCTTACTTCGTGGTCTACCAGAGCTGTTACTACTGCCATTATCGACGCAGGTGGTCCAATCAGCCTGAAGCTGGAGACGTCAGCACCTCTAAGGCGCGCAGACGGGGGACCAAGAGGAAACTCAAATCGCAGGGCAAGGTGTCCCTGAACATAAAGGCCAAGTCATGAACCAAGGAGCCCAGTGTCTGTTCTGACTTTGATGCGAATGAACTTCACAAATCTGAACTCCGTGAAGCATAAACCCAGTTTCAGATGTTCCAGAAAGTGGATCACTATTACGCCACACCTGCGTGATGAAGACAAACCACGTTTTGAAGTTGTGTGTGGATCTGCGGTTTTCAGCCAGGCCTTATTTGCTAATAAAGAAACTGTTAAATTAAAGCCTTGTGTGTAGATATTAAATATAATTCACATACTTGAAGGAGCTTTCCTTGAGGCCGTCTGGATTCTCTGTCCTGCTGGGGTTGGTGTGTTACGTTGTGATCTACGCCGGGCCTTCGTTCTGGCGGGTGATGATCTGGGCGTCTGGTGGACGTCCATCAGGATGGCATCTCTGTACTGCTGCTCCTACAGGAACCAGAAACACCTCGCCGTTATTAGGTGTGTGTGTGTGTGTGCGTCTGTCTGTCTGTCTCATTTATATATATAAATATATGCATATCTAGCTGCTAATTACCATTTAATGTTTTGTTATCGATGGTGTACTGAAGCTTATTTATTCTTATTTTTTATCATACATAACTAAAAGTCACCTGCTTTAATTTATCAGTGATAAACCCACAGCATGAAAATGTAAAACGATCTTTTACAAATAGTTATCAAATCATTTAGTGAAAATTCCTGTGTTTTTTGTTTTTCCAAATCAGAATACATAAATAAATAAATAAATACTTTTCCACGCGAGCTGTAAGTTACATCAGTCATTATCCAGCTGCTGGATTTATAATTAGCATTTATAAAATTCCCTTTTCTCTTCATAGTAAGTATACGGCGACGTGGAGGTTAATTCACTGTTTAAGAATGATATCAATGTTACTTTGTTGTTTCCAGAACAACAAAGTAACAGATGTGATGAGGACTAGAGGAGGATGTGAAGAACCGGCTGAGAGAGATGCTGCCTCTTGGACTCAAAGAATATAAACGACAGAACTTCCTGTTACTCATTATTTTACTTCTATTAGACATCATATTAATGACTTACAGCCTCCTGGGCCTTGAGTCGTTCCTGGTCAAGGTTTGCACGTTCTCTATCCTCATATCTTTGAAGCTCCTCCTCCTGCAGAAACTGAAAACAGGACAAGTCACTATCTCTTGTTGAAATGCTTATATCATTGACGTATCGGCCTATTTTTCATGAACACATTGATACCTTGCTGTGTTTCCTGCGAGACGTTCTCTGTTGTGCTTCTCCTCGTCCCGAATGATCAGAAGTTTTGACGTTGGTTTGTCTCCCATCATCCAGACTCAAGGCCTCTGCCATGGCGTCTTCTAACTGTCCCTGCAGGGGGCGGCGGCCCAGTGGAGGGGACTGCGACGAGGAGCGTCTCTGTTCAGGGGCTTCGGCGTTAGGGGGTTCTGAAATAAAGCCATGGTATTATTCAGCGCATATTTTGTCGACATTGGTAAATAAGCAGGAATCAAGTCTAATGTGTTGCTGTTTTAAAGATACTATTTAAATTACAGTGTGTTCATTCATTTAGAATGTGTATAAATAACGATGACCTCAGCCAAGGAGGTTATGTTTTCTCTCCTTTGTTTGTCTGTTTGTTTGTGGGCAGGATTAAAGAAAAACAGGACAGTTTTTTTTACCCGGAGAATTGACGTCACAATGATGCTATTGCTGCCTTTGATCTTAGGGGTGGAGCCAGGGGCTCAGCTTCAAGACTTCCTTTGATATTCCTTCATCTTCCGGGATTTTGGGGCTCAGTGGGCTGAACAGAGACGCTGAAGTGGAAGGCGGAGGAGTTGAGCGGCGTCAGAGTATCAGAGATACTCAGAGAGTTTGTTGGAGTTGTCGGTAGATTTAGAGGCTGGCAGTAACTCGGACTTTAATGGAGGAATCTGCATGAAGTTTTCCAGAACCAATTCTGTTGGGCCTTACTTTTTCTAGCATAACATATATTTGATTTGATACTTTTATGTATATGACTCTGAGTGAACAAGTAATTCATATTAGGGTTTACACATTTACACTATATCTCAATGAAGATTTCTTCTCCACTCAAAAACTCCAAAATCTCTCAAATATTTTTTTAGCAATCAGAATGTCCCTTAAAAAGAATTGTGAAATAAATAGATGTAAGGGAAAGTTTCAAATTCAACACTTTAAACAATGAACTGTAAATAATGAGCCGCAATCCAAAGACCTTTATGACTTCATCTGGAGTTCTCTTTAATGAGGAATGTGTTTTTACACATTGTATTTTGAATAAAACAGTTGTTGTTGAGGTTTAGCCTTTTGTTGACACTGAGAATGTAAACTTTTGAAAACAGACTCCTAGAGGGACAACAATCCCTGCTCGGATTTTACAGATTAGGTGATTATTTCTTGATTTTTGAGCTTCTTCCATGGGTAAGTGGTTACATATTGTTGTTTCTTTAAACAGGTTTAATTGTTTTTTTCCTACTTACAGTCATTGTCAATACAGTTAACGTTGTTGATCATCTGACTGACTTTCTAATCTGATGTTACCTTTGAAGTAATGTTGATTTATACGATCCGGACCAAAAAAAAAATCAAAGTAAAATAATTATAATGAGAAGTTTTATTTTGAAAGCATCTGGTCAAATTTGTTTTGAACCTTGACCAGATGCTCTATGTTGTTTCTGTGTCAGACTTCCTGCCTGGTTCTTTCTGCTCGGTTGAAACCGACCCGCCTTCCATCAAAAATAGAGCAGGCGTGTATTTTTGGCGGTACGGTGAGCCGCTGCTCGGACGCGCCCTGGTGGAATCACACACATTGTTTTGAATGGCAGCGACGGGGACCGGCGAGCGCTGCACAGCCGTAACGCTGCACGACGTTCCCAGGGAGGAATCCAGACTGAAAACGTGCAGAACAACGGCAGACTGTAAGTTTTTACACGGGTGCGTGGTTTGACTCGCCGCTGCATACCACAGAGTTTTCAATGGTTCTCATTCCTAAAACGTTGGCATGACAAAGTGGAGACTTGAATGAAAACGGATCGGAATATTTCCCAGAGGTGTTGTCGTGTAAAACGGAGCGTTGGCCGTAGGGGGTGTGTACCTGTGTGTTGTCTTGAAGTTGTGTGACCCGCCGTGATGCTGTCGCTCTGATGGGACTGCCTGTCTTCTGGGACTTCAATGGACTCTCCACTTTCACTCAGAACCCGTTTAAGCATCTACAGGACGCAGACATCGACCGAGCAGAGGCACACAAGATCGAAAAGTCACGTGTGCTCAGATACAAAACAATACAACCGAATAAAAACATTATTAAAAACTTCAACATTCACGATTAAAATGCAGCTCAAATTGCTCCACATCTGAAACATTAAAAACAAGAGCAAACAATTGTAGAACAATTAAAAAATAAAATCAAATATAATTAAAAAAAACCTGTAGAAAGTAAAAAAAATAATTAAACATGACATCTAAACAAATGCAAGGCAATATGATCCTGTACTGTTCTTCTCAGTCTTCTCAGTCTCAGCCTAATGCCAGAAGGCACCGCTCCAATAAAGTATTGGACAGTTCGTGAGTCCTGCCCAGAAACCCTCACTGGAGACAAATGTCACTCATAGAAGGAGCCTCCACTGAACAAGGACACAGAGACAAAAATGATTCATAACACACACACACACACACCTGATCGAGCTCCTCCAGTCGATGGGACAGTTTCTCAGAGATGTTGTGCAGCTCTTCTTCTGCTTGCTTGTTCCTCTGTCTGCGATAGGACAGAGGCTCCTCCACATTTTCTTCCCCCAACCTGCTTCTGCTCAGGGATCCACCGAACGGCCGGGATAGAAAATCAGAGAAACCAGCGTTACTCCCTACTTTACCCCCTTATAGAATAAATGATGTCAATCTACGGCTTCATCTCTCACCCACAGCCCGTTCCATCCCTGTGACCCATCCTTCTGTCCCGTCGCCTTTGTGTACGACTGGGATCCTCCTCATCGGTGTCGGGAGGAGAAGAAGTTGTGGCTTCCATGTCATCCTGCAGCGTGAGGAAGAGGACATCTGGCTGCGTGCGGAATAAAACCCTCCTGGGGCCGCCATTAGTAGGCTAAGATTAGACAAGAAAAAGAAAACCGTTTTAGTTTTCTCATCATAACATAACAGAAAACCAAAAGAAGGAGGGAAAGAAAGAGAAAAGTCTGCACTAAAAATAATCCATTGCCCTTTAATAACATGTCTACATATGAGGAAGAGGGTCAGTTGGAAAACAGATTTAAAACTGGGAGCTGTAAAATTGGTCCTACCTTCAGTGTCTCACCCTCTACTTCACTCTTGGCTCTTTGCTGACTGGACAAAAACTTCTCACTCTCAGCTGGAACTTCTGGAACAAAGAATGCATCAATTATTGAAGGTACCCTCACTCTGCTGGGACGTTCACTCAGTCCTCACAGAGGAACAGAACATTTAACGGTTGGGTTCGCCCACGTCTCCCGTCGCCAACAACAATCAGCCATAAACGTCACTTCTACTGGTTGCTAGCACAGATTTTGAATCCAAATAACTGTAATTTAAACCTAGAAAAAAAAGTCAAGTCAGTCAGTTTAACCACGAGACATTTTGTTCTCATGCATTTGTTTCGCTCACCAGGAGATTGAGTTCCGTTGGTGATACAGGTCTCAGCGGCCGGTCCAGAGCTCTGAGGGAGAATAGAGAGGAATGAAAACCATTCAAGATGAACTTTGTTGTCAGTTAGACAGCAGGACGGAATAACGTTGTATTTGACCACAAAATAAAGAAAACACCAAAGTAAACATGCAATGACAGGGAAAGATAGAAAATCTATAAAGAATGTGCAGCCTGTACATAAAGTGACTGGGATACTGAGCAGGATGGACAAACCACATAATAAACACTATAGTATCTGTCAAAACATCAGAATATATCAGATTGTACACAGGTAGGGGCTGTAGTGTGTGGAAGAAAAAGGAGGAAAGACGAAAACAGAAACTGCTGAGTAATTAAAACGACCACAAAGGATCCTTTTAAATAAGGAAGATAATGTGCATTTTGTTAAAAACCCAGCAGGAACTGGCAGGAAAACCCACAAGAGAGGAAAAACTTCTAAACAAGCGAGTGGAATATTGACAAAAAAATACATATATGTCAATATTTGAAACTTTGTAGCGTAATTATTCAAAATTCTTCATCGTTCAAAATGTGTTCAGAAAATGATCATATTGTTCTACCTCACATCTGTTAAACCTATCCCCACTGACACTAGGTTAGAGGCGGGGCCACGCTGGACCAACACATGCAGACAAACACTGCTGTGCGTATTTTGTGGTTATTTTTAACTTAAAACGGCGTTTTGTTGACGTTGGCTGGTGTAATCCCGTCATGGACCGCCGACTCCCGATGTTTTTCATATCGTGAGTGTTTCATTCAGAAACGGTGAAACAGGTTAGTCCTGGAGATTCTGGTGACATCACCACTTCTTTGGAACAACAGACACCTTTTTATCTCTAACTTTCTTTTGTGGTGTTCTGAGCATAAGTGCCTAACTCACACACATTACGTGCACTCCCAATGCACACGCACGCACCCACACACACACACACACACACACACGCACCAACACAAACACACACATGCACACACACACACGCACCCACACCCATGCACACACACACACACGCACCCACACCCACACAAACACACACCCACACAAACACACACACACACCCATGCACACACACTCACACAAACACACACACACACGCACCCACATCCACACAAACACCCGCACACACCCATGCACACACACTCACACACACGCACCAACACAAACACACACATGCACACACACACACACACACGCACCCATACCCATGCACACACACCCATGCACACACACCCACACAAACACACCCATGCACACACACTCACACAAACACACACACACACACACACCCATGCACACACACACACCCATGCACACACACACACACCCACACAAACACACCCATGCACACACACACACACACACACACACACACACACACTTGCTACTCACGCTGCACAGGGAAATGAATGCATGGACTCACAACTTGTGTTTTTGCAAAAATATTCATTAATATGTTCACAGTGATGCTGATGAAATGTCACTCGAAACAAAGAACAGGAAAATCCTCTGCAGGTTTTCCGTGTGGGTTGAATCCTGAGCAACTGGACTTCTGTTTCGGCTTTCAGTCCAGTTTCTTTGGATCCAACCCACATGGATGACCCTGACCCGGATGAATGAGAGTCTACACAGACCTCTGTAGGTTCAAGCTCGATGGCTGTTGTTGTGCAGTTATAGAAGAAGGACATAGGTTAAGCCATGTCAGCAGGCACACAACCCCAGAACCACAGGCACCGTCTGGACCCGCTTTTAAATTAAAGCCTCTTTCCCACAGAGTTCCAGCAGAATTCCTCTAATTGCCTTTTGGATTTTTCTCCTCAGAAGTGAGGAAAGGTCTTGGATGAGAGGTGGAAGGTCTTAAAGTGATAACGTCGAGATTAGTGACTCATAGCCCGGATGAATTTATTCAGACGCATTGTTACGAAGAAAAATCAGGAAGTTTGAAAAAGTAAGTTTGTCTCAGCCATTTTGAATGAGTCAGCTTGTGCTCATCCTTCCTGTGCTGTCCAGGAATCACTAAAATAGATAGTGAGAAGTGAGCGTGAAACACGGGAAGCTACAAATTTGGAAGAGCAACTCAACATGAGTCACAGACTCTGGATGTTGAATGACTTTCTTGTGCATGCAGACATACTGTATGAATACATGTGAAGATGTTTCTACGTATATAATCCTAGAAAACTTACCCTTTTTTTTATATTCTGGTTTTAATTCAATTCTTTTTTTGATAAACAGCCATTTTGTGTTTTGACCCTGTCGAAAAGCAAACAGGTGAATCGTGTTATGAGGCTACCTCTGGAGTGACAGGAGCCGTTTCCTTCACCACCTGTCCTTGGCTGAGGCCATCAGTTGTGAGGGCGTGGCTGGGTAAGGGATGGTCGGCGTCGGGTCTGAGGGGGTTGTTGCTCTGGTTTGGTGGTTGCAGGGCGACGGCTGAGTGCAGTGGTTCCGTCAGTGGAGCGCCCAGGGCATTTAGAGGAAAAGAGGCGGGCTCTGCATCTGAGGTTTGTGGGGGGGGGGACAGTCAGATCCATCAGATTAATCACAACATTTTTTTTATTTATTTTTAAATAACTGAAGGTAAGATCTTCTTTAAAAAAAATTCTATTAATCAGTGATACAAATGTAAATGACACTCTAAGGCAAAACGATGTCAGAGCAGACGACATGGTTCTGTTTGGTTTTCCAAACACTGATGGTTGATGCTGAGAATGTCTTTGTGGTGTGTAGAAATGTTGGGAAGCTTTTGTTTACTGTGTCAACTAGAACATTAACTTTAATCAGTGCATAGAGCAACATTTATCTTTTCTGGTGTTTTTTAATGCTTTCAAGCAAGGTAACAAAAATCCTGACTTATCTTACTGTAGCACATCAGAACATATCTAAAGGTGGAACTTCATGATCTAGCTGATGGCGTCTGTATATCAAGTGTCGCTGGGACGAGCACAGCTGGGCCGTTTGGCGTCTTACCCTCTTGTTTGGCTTTGAATGTGCGGGCCGAGACTCCCAACCCAATGAGCTCACTGGTCGATCCCTTCTCCTCAACGGTCCAGGAATGGAGGGAATGCTTACTGGAGTGGACTGTAGATCTGAACAAAGAGATAGGATGCTAGTGATGAAAAGTACAAATGATCAAAATAAAAGATGCTTGCTTTGATCTATTTACACACAATTCATAAAATTCACATTTACTTACTGCTAACTGTGGCTGTTTAAAAGAAGTTAGAGGGCAAACATCTACAGACCGGAGAATCCCTGCCCTTTCATATTCTAATGTCTTTCTTTGAGTTATCCAGATTTCTAGCGTAGATGGGTTTGTGGCAGGGCTGCTGCTCAAAGACAGACAGTCTTCCTGACAAACAGACATTACTGCACAGTGTTGGAATCAACATAATGTGTCGAATATCTTCAAACTGTGCAAAAGGTTAACTGTGGTATGACAACCCCCGAATGCAGCAAGAGTGAGACCCCTTTATATGACACTGCATCATCATCGACTCACCGATTACTTCACGGCAGTAAACTGCAGGTTGATGCGGCGGCTGTTTTTTATCTGTTTGATGTTTTTAGGGAATCGTGATACAGTTGGTGTTCACATATGAAATTAGCACAGAGATTTTCTAATGTCTGGTCCTACTCTATAATAAGACTCCCCCTATCAAAGATTTATAAATGACATGTATGTAGTTAACTAGTTAAGTTGTAAAATCATTAAGAAGCTGCTATAACTCCTTATATATGAAGGGTATCAGGGACCTGATGCATGCCAAATAGTGAGCACACTGATCTGTACTGTTAACTTGATATTGCCAAATAGTGACCTGCATTGATAACAAGAGAGCTATGTTCTAAGCTGTTTATAAACATTAACTACTGGTTTATAAAGTGTTTACAGCCGAATGTATAACCTTATTACAAAACATTTATAAAGGTTTTCTCATTGAAAAGTGGTGCCTGATATTTTGTCTGACTTCTCTTCACAGCACGAACAAAGACACCCGTCCTGCAGCCTGCACCCAAACAGGGACGTCAAGTTCATATGTTTGACAGTTACCCTCTACTCTCTTAATATTTACACTTTCGCGGAGAGGTTAACCTAGCTGGCTGTTGTGTCAACAGGATCTACAGCCTGGAACTGCACTGAAGGACATGATCCGGTTCATGTGGCACAAACCTCACAGTCAGATCTTTGTTATTTTTACGGGAGCGCTTAAACAACTTTTTCTCTGTGTGTTTGATGTTTGTTTTCATTCTACACTGCGTGGCTTTTTCCTGATAAAAGAGAAATACGTGTGAAGTGGAATTTTCCTTTTGTTTTTGCAAATACATTTGAAATATCCATATAAATGTTGTGTGTAATAATTACACTAACTTTCTTTTGCTGTTTCAGTGAATTTTCCAAATACTATACACTTATTTTCTTGTAATGAAAACATACGGCCCTTTCAAAACACTCTCAGACTGAGTGACGTCACCAACTGAAGCTGAATGAGTCAAAGGTTATTTAAAAGAGAGAAAGAATAACATTCCTAGCTGTGCAGCACGTCTGCTGTCTGTCATGTCCAGAAAGGTTCCTAGTACACAAGAAAATGAGTGGATTTTAAGTTTTTACTACCGACAACAATATTTACAACCATGGCTGTATGCTAGTGGAAACAATCTGCAACTTTCTGTTCGTTTTAAATGAAGACGTGCGCCGACCTCACGCCTGTCTGACAAATAATGATTATTAAAGGGAAGAAAACTCAAGTAGACAAAAAAAAACATGTTGCGATTAAATGTATCTCTGTTCTTCACCAACATGCCTCTATCGTAGAAAAGACATGTATAAAGACAACTGTGCACGCGCCGCTGTGTGACAGCTGTGATCTCAATGTTGAGAGGATTTATCATGCAGTCCATCCACAACAATTATAATACGTTATCCTTACATAGCGCCCTCCACGAAACTCAAAGACGCTTTGCAGAGTATAGTTCAGACGGAGAAGTGGCGAACACACGACGCCAGTGTCCTCTCCAAATATATACATGTAGTAATATTCATTCATTTATTATGTTTTAAAGCGCTTAACTTTCAGCTGGTCGCAGCGGACCCTGAGCGGTTACACCCAGGACGAGTTTCCAGCTCGCCACAGGGTTAACACAGAGAGACAGACCACCATTAACACTCACATTTACTCATATGGGCAATTTAGGGTTAGTGTCACCATTCACCTAAATTTGTTTTTGGACCGTGGGAGGAAGCCGGAGTTCCCGGAGAGAACGCCGCACAGATTGTGGTGGATTAGAACCCGCTACCTTTTTGCTGTGAGGCAGCAGCGCTAACCACTGCGTCACCAAGGTGATATTTCAACAACCAAGGACAATAGTTATAGTTAGTTATACAGAAATAGAAAAGCACAAACATAGGGAAAGAAGCATTGCGTGAAGGAAGTCTTACTCATCACTGGAGGCTGATGATGCTCTGTAGAGTTTAGTCTCCCTCTGCTCAGTAGCATTGACATTTGTTGCCTCCTTGACTTCACCAGGATCATCCTCATTGAGGCTGTCATTCAGCTCCTCTGAAAAGAAGAGGTGAACGGTACAAATGAACTTTAGGAAGAGACTTAAAGGCTACAAGAAGAGAAAAATGATGATTCACAAAGAATAAGAGAAAGGGGAAACGAGATTTTTGATTGATCGTCATGAAATGAGCTCCAGTGACTTTTAAAGAGGAAACCTGGAAAGCGAAGTCAACAAACAAAGTTCAAAGAGTGATCAAAGCCTTTTAGGCCCGAACGTGATCTTAAGTACAAACTGAAGGTCAGCCAAATACTGCAACTAGTAACTTAAGGTTTGAGAGCTCTAAAAGAGGCACAACTTGTCGCAGATAGAAGCTGAATATAGACACAACATTCAGGTCCCAACGTTACTGCTCAGTAAACATTCCCATGTTAACTTCTGTTGTCCTTTATGCCACGTTCAGAATTGTACATCCAGGAAGTTTGAGGAAGCCTTCTAGAAATTCACATAATTTGAACGTGTCACCACGGTCATTAACTACTTATTGCTGTTTGGCAGTGGTCTGAGGGACGGTTCAGTCACACAAAGACATGTTCAGTTCTGCCAAACCACCCAATGACTGTTCTTTGTTAGGTCCTGCACCAGCTGGTCCAAACTAGGTTTAGGACGGTTCACGCCGGAGGAGACATGCAGTCCCTCCCCCACAACAAACATGTGTCTTATTCAGAAAGGAAACAAGTAGCAGTCTCAGCATGCAGACAAATCATCAGTAATAACGATCACGTTTTTTATTTCTACATTCTACCCGCGTCACGATGATACAGAAAAGGGTTGAAAACTACAACAACAAAAAAAAAAAGCTACCCATTTAAAGACTGATAAGACATTTTTGAGAGTAAAACAATTCATCATTGGTAAAGAATGCTTTTTCAAAAAGCGTGACCACCTACCACTACTTTGTGCCTCCTCGCTTATCTCCTCCTTCAGATATTCCAGGAGGCCATCAAAGATTTCCAGGAGGTTCTTGATAGACTCTTTGTTCCCCCTCACAACATTTTCTCCTGCAAATAGAAAAACACCCTCAGTATTATGGTCATTAGTTTTATTGCTTGAAAAAAAGGGGGGTTGTTTTGCCCTTGGGTTTTTGCATATCCCTTCAGGGAGCAAGAAAAAAGGACAAATTCTCCCATAATAAAGGAAATTGATGGTGAACTTTTCCACCATCTGAAAGTTACGCATTGCACATAACAGTGAATTATATTCATTCGTCTCATATACATTCTCATGACTTAAACATTACGCCATTAAAAGGGAAAATAGGTGTAATACCTGTAATGTGTGAGAGACTGATCTGAAGGTAATCCAGGGACAGAGAATCAATCACAGACTGAACGTTATGGATGTCATCCTCTTGACTACATGGTGCTGCAATGTAATCTAAACACACACATGCACACAGAACATGTATGAGACCACGCAGACGGTGAGACGCACACGGAAATGTCAAACCTCAAACATGTACTCAAACTTCCTAGAAAGCAAACATGCTGTCACGAGACCGCTACCGTCTCTTTCCTGCGGGACAGAACTCAGAGACATGTTCAATGGTCTCAGGGAGCCTGACAGAGTAAACAGTCAGGAGATCTAAATCTGAACTAAAACATCACAGAGTGTAAGACTGGAGTGGCTTTAACCCTGTAACTAGAATGCAGGAGACCATGCTGGAGCAACAGATAAAGCTTTTTTTCATCAATTATTCTGCAGATTATTTATTAATCACTTGATCTAGTACACTCATGCGACAAAAACTAAGATCCAATTCCATTGAATGCTTGTTTTGTCTGACTTTTAAACATTAAGACAACACATATGAAGCTACAACCACTGAACATTCAGAACATTTGCTTAGAAAATAAGCTAAAATAATTGCTTTGCTAACTGCTTATCAAGAAAACGACTGATGCTGTTACCTGGAACTTTCTCCCCAAGGATGTTATCATACAGAGCAATGAAAACATTTGCACCGCAGTCCGTCAGTTTCCTCAGCCTCAAGTTTATGTGACACTTGGTGAGGAGATCATTTGCCACATCGACCCAATCTGTATCAAATCAAATAAATGATCTTATACATGTCCAACAGTAAAATAATTTAAGCAGAAATAGAAATTCACAACAAAGTATTCATAAAGAGAAATGAAAGTAAAACTCAAGGGGTTAAAAAAAGAACAACACATTTTTGGTTTGATCTGAGAAAAGGTTGCTTGGACATCTTCGTGTGGGAGAGATTGTCATATGTTTGATTGTCAATATATGAGACCTGCCTAAGCTGGAATGATTATTATGGAAAGTGTTGAACATTTAAACAGAATTTTTAGATAAGATAAATAGACAAAATAGTTTCATTCAGCTAATCCTAAACAAGCAGTCGCTTGTTAAACTAACCCACCCTACACAACGCCTACAGCCGTGTTTAAACACCCGCAGGAACCACAGCAGAACGGCTTTGCCGCGGTCTACCGCATCTACCTACCTAAAATCGGGATCAACACTTCCAATACCCGTCCAAATATCAGATATCAGGATGAAATTCTTCAAGCATGTACGTCTTCCAACCCTTCAAGTCATTGGGCCCATTTACACACATTTTTCAAAGCAGGCCTAGTGCGCCTTTTCAGCACCCCTCCGCCCTGAACTACACCTATGCTATCCTCCCTGACAGCAAGGGTTTATCCCCGAAAAGTCCACAATCCCCTTTGTTATACAAACAATCCCCCTGATTGAGCCCCTTAAATTAAAAGTGAAGTTATTTTCAAGGTGTTTTAAGTAATAAATAATAATAATAAAAGCCTCCCCAAAGTGATGGTTGAGAAATTATGGGCCATAATCTTTTGGAGATAAAGCCCCCCTGGTATCAGAGTTATACAACAGATCTTTCCCAAAATCAATGCAGTTCTTCCTCAAACTAAAGCATATGTGGGTATGACATTTGAAAATGTAGCATGAACTAGTTTTAGAGTTATATTGTTCACACGGGTGATCTGCAGCAGCGATTACTGTTGTATAATTTCCCCGACTTTTTCGGGAATATAATAAACGCAACAGAGGACGGATGGGGGGTCTGAGTTTCTGAAGGCAGAAGAAGTAGTAAAAGAGGCGAAGCAGGCGTCTGTATAAACTCAAGGCAGAACAGCAGGACCGGGCTGTAACTTCTTGACGACATATCATGATCATGTGGCCAGTTTACAAAAGAAAATAACGTCAACAGTCGCAGAGGGGCAGCCCTGACTGCAGAATGGCCCCGGTCCCACAGCTCATAAGTAACAGATTACAGGTCATAACTTTCATAAGACACAAACTCACCAGTATCAGAACCTATTTACTGCAAAACCAGTATCAAAACCCACCTATTCCCAACTCATCAGTACTCATTTACACCAAAACAAGTATCAGCTACGGTTTACTCCCTAACGAGTAACCAGCAACAGGTTACTCCAGAAAACTGTACCAGTAACTTATTACCCCCAAACAAGTACCGGTTACAGTTTAGTCCCTAACAAGTACCAGTAACAGTTTACCCTTGAATAGGTACCAGTAACAGTTTTTCTCTTGAATAAGTACCAGTAACACTGAACTCTTGAATAAGTACCAGTAAAAGTTTACTCCTGAATCGGTACCAGTAACAGTTTACTCTTGAATAGGTACCAGTAACAGTTTACTCTCGAATAGGTACCAGTAATAGTTTACTCTCGAATAGGTACCAGTAACAGTTTACTCTCGAATAGGTACCAGTAACAGTTTACTCTCGAATAGGTACCAGTAACAGTTTACTCTCGAATAGGTACCAGTAACAGTTTACTCTTGAATAGGTACCAGTAACAGTTTACTCTCGAATAGGTACCAGTAACAGTTTACTCTTGAATAGGTACCAGTAATAGTTTACTTCCTCCACTAGGGGTGATGACGTTGATCCAATCGTTAATGTACGTCCGCGGCAAACTTAAGTTGGAGAGCGGGGAGTTATCTCTATGGTCACATAAACACTAAACCTCACTCCTAACGTCACAGGTTAGAATGACAAACAGGGTTGATAAAAGAATAATTCCGCTACAACAGAAAAACACCTCGTACGTCTGTCAAACAACCTCTCGCGCGCCGGTTGGTTAACAGGAGAGTTGCTAGCTTACGTTGCTAACTCGGTCTGTATGCTAACGACAATATAACCGGCGAAGGTTTAACAGTGATCTCTAACCTTATGGATTTGATTATCTCTAAAACGTAGTTAGGTAAGTATATGTGATGTCATGCTCGTTAACTAAAGGGAAACAACAACGTGGAAGCTTTAGACGGGCTGTTAGTTAGCGTACATACATGTCTGCCTTACCTCTCTCTCCTTCCTGGGTTCCCATGTAACAGCTGTTGATGAGAGGCAGCTGGGAGTCAAAATCCACTCAAGACCTTCACGCAGAGTCTCCAAGCGCCCCGACCAACACCCGACAAGTTGGATGTTTTTTATGTTATTGTGGCTTTCGGGAACAGCGAGAGGATACTTTCGTTTAAAATCGAAGTCTTGTGTGATTGGACAATACGCTCGTTCTTTGTTTCCGGAAGTTCGATTTGAGGGGTAGGTACCGCCCTCTACTGGTGACTGCGTATGACGCAGGCAAATTTAGAATAGAATAGAATAGAACAAACTTTATTAATCCCCACGGGAAAATGCAAGTGTTACAGCAACTGTAATATTTATACTGTGACAGCAGTAGTTAAGGAAATTGGATGAAATGGAAACTATCCCAAAACACATACACACCAAATAAGTATTAAATACATATAAACATATGTATATAGATAATTACATACATACATACATATACATACATACATCTGCAATTTCCCCCTTGTGGTACTAATAAAGTTATATCTTATCTTATACAGAGCGCCGAAGTGCCTTGAGAAAGATAATTATCCTGTAGGCACAAGATAAATTCAGCATTGCAAAGGCAGGTCAGTTCTTTGAAAACTATTCGTGTAGCTGCTGCCTGTTGTCTTTCATTATGGACAGTCAATGATTCCTGCGTATGATGATCCAATATTTACGAGCAAAAGCCGTTTCAATATGATTCTGTAAGTTACTTTTTTAAGTTTACAGCACGAGCACATGCTCATGTTTGTGGTTTACCAGGATAACAGTATTCTTGTGTGAGATAAGTATTGTATAAATGATGTACTTCTTGTTTGAGTGTCATTGAATGTTTCCTATTTATCTGGGGTTGGTGTTCTTTTTTGTTTTTTTGACCTGCTCTGATCTGGAAGTATAAGCTGAACATTTGAGGGGAGTCTGATGGAGCAGTTAAAACCTTCTGCTGCCTAACTCTCAACCCTCTTTGTAACTTTATTGTTTTATACCGGAGGTATTTTTCTCTACGCTGATGAATGATGGCCGCGATGATAACTTTTGTTTACTTCCTCATGAATCTCATATCATCTTCTTAATCATAAGCCACACTATCGCTAAGGGCAGGAAGCTTCAATTTAGTCAACTTTTTCTCCAGTTACATGGAAGGACTGACTAAACCTTCTGAGAATTATTGGCCAACTGACTCTTGGAAAAGAGATTTTTTATCTCAATGAGGACTTTACCTGGTAAAATAAAAGATATGTATTGGTAAATATCTAATTATCTAATATGAATCAATAAAAGCACCAAACTCTTTTGACACTGGTGATATTTGGAGAAGAGTGACGGAGGTCTGAGACCACCAGTTTATAATATATTCATATTTATAGTAATTAAAGGGGACATTCACCAATTCACGAGTAGACATTTATTCATCCAAAATGAAAGCGTGTAAAACATTTTCTTGTGTAACGTTATTTGTGCAACCAGGTGTCGAGACCGAAGATTATTGAGACAGCGAAAGAAAACACCGTTTTGTAAAGAAGTTTATACAAAATGTTATACAAATGTCACACAAAAGCAATATTCTAAGTAACTATGTCCTCCAGCATATATACACATTATATTCATAATATACACTCAATGTCGGATTGAGTTAATATTAAAGTGTATGTATGTATATGTGTATATATATACATATGTGTGTATATATATAATAATAATAATAATAATACATTTAATTTATAATGCACTTTACATTTGGATCAAATCTCAAAGTGCTAAATATATATATACATATGTGTATATATATGTCCATCCATCAACCATCCACCATCTATCCATCTATCCATCCATCCACCCATCCAACAACCATCCACACATCCACCATCCACCCATTTACCATCCATTCATCCATCAACCATCCACCATCCATCTATCCATCCATCTATTCATCTATCCGTCCATCCACCATCCACACATCCACCCATCCACCATCCATCCAGCCATCCATCCATCCATCAACCATCCACCCATCCACCATCCATCAACCCATCCATCATCCATCCATCCATCAACCATCCAGCCATACATCTATCCATCTATCCATCCATCCATCCATCAACCCATCCATCCATCCATCCATCCATCCATCCATCCAGTCTGTTGGTCAGGTGTGAGTGAGTTGTTGTTCAGATGTATAAAGGAGGTTGGTAAACAGAAAGAGGACTACTAGAAGAATAATCGATACATGCGTGTCATCAAACAAGGATGGAGGATTCTTAATATTAAGACTGAAAAAAATCTAATCCTGGATTCATCATTTTAGAGATACACACAAATCTACAAATCAGTAACAATCCAACAATCGTGCTTCATAAAGAAAGTCCAATTACAGTTTCTTCTCACAGATCCAAAATTGTGAAGAGGAACATGCTTCATCATTCCAGCTGTTTGTTTTGGTATATTCCTGTGTATCAACACAGTTTTCAGTTTGGGCACCGTTCGGCTCATCCTTATTCCAATAACTGAAATAAAGTATGAATAAATACAATGAATAGATGAATAAATATATCCAGAAGAGAGAATGCAACACAGCAACAGTTTGATTTCAAGAAGAGTGTGTGCCAACCCCGTGGTCATCGGACTCCCATCGACCCACTCCCATTTCCCCTCCGTCCGTGAGTCGGTCAGGCCGATCCACATGGGCCGCTGGAACTGGTTTGCAAAAGCCTTATTTTAAATGAAAAGAGAAACAAAACTGTAAAGACAATAACAAGAAATATAAATGCATTTTTCAAATGAAACTGATTTCAATATACCGTGTTCTTTTAGTCATTGTTCTACTATTACTCTACTACCTTCAGAATCAGATTCAGTTTCAGTATCAGATTCAGATTCAGATTCAGATTCAGAATCGGATTCAGATTCAGATTCGGATTCGGATTCAGATTTGATTAATTACGGTCATATTTAAATTTCTCCCGTTCTAATACGCACAAATGCATATTTACACATGGACAACAAACCAACGTTCATATACACATATAAACATAAGAATACAAATTCAAATCCTCTTTTGACTTTGAAGAAAAGGACAAATATTCCTTTTTTGTTTCATTAAATTCCTCCAAACTAACAAAAGCAAACAAACAAACAAACAAACAAAAACAAACATAATTGAGATCATTCTTATCTGTGTGTATATATATATATTGTGTGTATATACAGTATAATATATATGTAAATATCTATGTTTATCTGTGTATTCGATATATGCATGTATAAGTTTATGTAGCTACATAGATTTATCGTATATGAAGTTTTTTTCTGTTTGTTTGTTTGTTTTCCACTTTCTTTATGTTTGTTGACTCATTTTGGACGGTCTTTACTTTTATTAGTTTGGGAGATTATAATAAAAGAAAAGTCTGATCTGTAAAAAGGGGTGGGCCTAATCAGCTGTAGCTTCAGCCCCCACCTTTACGGTAAAACATTTATATTTGTATTTCTATGTTTGAACGCCTATATGAACGTTGGTGTGTCGTACAAATATAAATACGCATGTGTGCGAATATGAGAATGGGAGAAATGTAAATCTGCAGCCTGAAGATTTGGTTGGTTTCCACACATGGATTTATAATCCGGCACATACCTGTTCTTCCTGGCTGTTGATAACCATCAGGTCAGAACCTCTCTGGAGACAATAGTCTCTGCTCTGTTTCCAGGTTTCCTTGGTAGAAGATTTGTAATAGAAACTACCTCCAAAGTTCAACCATCCTTATTGAGAACAGTGAGAAACAGAAAGAAACATATCAGCTCATTTTTAAGCTCTGAGAAAAAGCTCAACTGCAAAACGAAAGGCCGGCAATTTATTTTATCACTTTAGCCAATTGGTTCCAAAACGTGGGCAGGAACAGGAACAGAACCTGGAATTGAACGCCGGTGCCCAACAGTTTGTGTTTCCTATCATTTGGAGTCTCTTTAGTAAGAGAAATGTTGCTTCTGTGGTATAATATAAGTCATCAAGCTGTGACACCAGCAGGGCTTTCAAGCAGGAAGCTGATCGGTGACCTTGGAGCGGCTGGTTTTACTCAGAACACTTTACTCAAACCGGTTAACTGGACTAAAATAAAGGAAGTGATGGAATATCAGCACAATCTTTTTCTTCTTGTCGTTGAAGGTCTGTTGGACAGGAAGAGTGGAAGAGAGAGAGAGGAGAAGACCGGGGATGTTCTGTCAGAGGAGGCTCTCATCATGGAAAGTAAAAAACAAGTAATGATCAAATAAAATAAATATTAATATTCATGGCATCTAGAGTTCTGTTGTGCCTTGGTAGGAGCTTGAGCTCTCTTTGTGCTTTTTCTAGGTTTATGGTTACAACTCTTCATGAAGGAGCTGAAGTCATAGAAGGGGAACCCGGCCATGAAGAGTCCAACAGTCAGCGTTCTTCCAGTGCCGATCCAAAGCCCGGATAAATATGGAGGCCATCCTGCGTCAAACTTTAACCAATGTGTAGAACACAAAACCCGTTTTCAAACCGGATCGTTTCGGGGGCTTGGATTTAGAAATACTGTCACTGGTACCGGTGGCCAGCAGGGTTCCGGCCTCTGAGTGGAAACGGATGATCGGCTGTGGCGACTCCCAGAGGGAACAACGAGGAACCAAAAGAGGTAGAAGAAGAGCATGTCACCCTCAGTCACACATTCTTTCTTAGCGTTACCGTTTAGGAATGTCTTGAGGGCCATTTGAAGTCCGTCTCTCTCCGCGGCCACGCGGGTGTAATTGTTCTGTAACTGCTCTCTTTCTCTGGTCCGGTTGTTGTAGCTGCTTTCTAACAGGGACATGATCATTTTCTTCTCCGAGCTGTTCTTGTAACCTGTATGACATGAAAACAAATAAACACTGTCAACCAAAACATGGAGAAGAAGATAAAGCAGGAAAGAATAGATTAGAATAAAAATGAAATATATAATGTAATATAATACAATAAAGTACAATATTATATCATATAATATGATATGATATGATATGATATGATATAATATGATATATAATGTAATATAATACAATAAAGTACAATATGATATAATATAATATGATATGATATAATATGATATATAATGTAATATAATACAATAAAGTACAATATGATATAATATAATATAATATAATATAATATAATATAATACAATATAATGTAATATAATATGATATAATATAATATGATATGATATAATATGATATATAATGTAATATAATATAATATAATACAATATAATATAATACAATATAATATAATACAATATAATATAATATGATATAATATGATATAATAAAATATAATACAATAAAATATAATAATAATCAGTTTGGAGTGGTGACATCACCATGTGGCTATTGCTGCCTTTGATCCTTTGATTCCTGAAGAAAGCTCTTGACCACCAGCGCCGATACTGACATCATTGTCGCCATGGCAATGTGTACACAACGGTCACAGACAACAGCTATTACATTGGCAGGTTAAGAGTTTTCAGCAGGTATGAACACCCTTGTTTACTGCAGATCTGGGTTCTGTGCATGTTAGGGTCCGTATTAACTTTATTTGTTGTTTTCGTTACGTTGATTAAAGCTTTATTCTTAGTCACATTGAGCACATTAGCACTTTGAGATTTGATCCAAATGTAAAGTGCATTATAAATTAAATGTATTATTATTATTATTATTACATGACTGCATGACCCGGACGTTCTCATCATGAAATGTTTGTGCGTTATATCTGTTTATAGTAGGGGATGCATCACTTTTAAGTGTCCTTCGTAAACACTTCGGTTGTGTTGTGGTTTCTGCAGATTGTTTTCCTTAATGTGTTGTGTTGTGGTTTTTGCAGCGTATACATGTGGTCAAATTGATGTTTGCAATGCGTTTTCCCCTGTCAACCACCGTTTAGTACTTTTGGCCGTAGCCTTAAAGTGACACCGGTACCAATAGAGTATTTTGTTTGAAGCATAGAGGTCTGCCGACGATGTGAAATACACCGAGCTCCACTTTCCCACAGCGCCGCCTGAAGGAGATGCAGAGGGGAACTAATCACATATTGCACCAAAGCTCACAATGATTGGCAGAAAGCAAATCCTCCCAATAGGAATCAAAAGATAGGAACAGGAAACCTAAGTCTGAAGACGTGGACCGGGTTATTTTGTCCTGATATCTTGCCCTTTTCTACAGGCAAACAAAGAACTCACAAATGAAAGCCAGAGTTATAAATCCAGTCAGGAGAAGAAGACCCAGCAGACCCAAAAGGACTGCAGCTCCTCTACAGCATCTCTTCTTTACCAGTTTACCATTTCCTGCACCTGGAATAAGAAAAACAGTATTTGTCATTTCCATAGCAAGAAATCCAAGGACAGAATAGTGTTCAGGAGAGAATCGGAGACCCGTGCTCCCTAGAAGTCTCATTTCACTGGGTTTTATATGTCAATTAGCAAGAAAAGGTCAATCATGAAGTTTTTTATGGTAAAAACTTGAAGCTGATTCTGATCCGGGTCAGATGGTCAAACTTCTTCAGAATGTTTGTACCACCCACCGAGCACCTGACTTTCTCTAACCTCAGGCAGGTGTGCGGAGGTGAGAGTGTTGGCTGGGCCTGAATTCCAGTTCCCTTTTTTATTCTTGGCGTAACAGTTTCTGTTCCTCTCTTATGCTCGGTTCCATTCATATAGAAACTATCGCTCACCTTCCCAGGATGACGGCTTTTATTTCACCTTTTCTGCCTTTCAGCTGAGAGACTACAGGCAGGGAAGACGAGTCAAATCAAAGTCAAATCTTGTCAATAATTAACGCAGACGTGTCAAACTCAAGGCCCGAGATACACGATAGAGAGGGAGACACAAAAATGACTTAAGTTGATCTAGTTTGAGTTTAATCTGGAATTTGAGTATTTCTTTTCTGTTGGTTCAGAGCTCTATAAAATGAGTAAATAAAATAAGAATACAATTGTCATAATACCTCAGATCAAAAATGGCCAGTTGGAGTTCTGTTCGGCCCTCATCTGTAATTTTTGGCCCCCTCTGCGATTGAGTTTGACACCCCTGTTTTAGCGGCACAGATTCCCCAACATCTCTCCCAGTTCACAAATGGGAATAAGACCTCTGCATCCGTTCTGAGTCTGAACGATTGATTATGGCTGCTGAGCCAGAGTTTGAGGTCAACATCACCGCTCTGTGTTCGGCTCTCAGGACTCTTCAGGCTCATGATGGAACCCAAAACCATCACACCGCTCATTAGTGTGACCGCCTGTCGTTTCATCCTGGTTGGTCTTTTGTATTTGTGTGTCACATGACATGGAAATAAAACGTTTGAGGCTGGTGTGAGTCACACTCACACAAAAGATCTGCTGCAAGATCAAACTGCAGGTATTTGTTATGAAATGTTTTCACGCCAGTCTTCGTACAAACCAATAATATACAGCGCATGCAGACAGATAAAGAAAAGGAGAAGGAGAGGAGAAAGGGCCCTGGTATTTTTAACTAATTATTTTAGGATGTTGAAACCTTTTCTATCTATTTTCTTGCGCGTCGCCGGGGTCGGGTCACTCTGTCTCCATGCCAAGTAGAATATTCCAAACATCTCTCTCCCAAGCAGGATCTTCCCATAGTATCCTGAAGCCAGAACCTGGTCCAGATGATATATGCTATTCCCCCAGTGAATGCCAGGGTCTCCTCCCAGCTCCCAGAATCTGCATTCAACATTTTAAGTGCGAGCACCAGTGTGCATGTGTTCATTACCTGAGAGTGGAGGTTCAGTTCTGCCGCGAACCAGACCCGGGAACTTGTCTTCATATTCAAGAGTATTTTCGGAGCATTTCATAGAATTTATTATCTTGCCACCATTACCTGACGGTCTCTCTACATTAACATAGATATCGAATCCGTCCATGATGTCCAGCTGAAGCTTTGTTTCAAGATGATATAAGTCGGTCCTTAATACAGGAAGTAGTCGTCACTCACATTTCATAGAACGGTCATAGTCATTGAATTCTCACGACGTCTAAACTTCAAGGAAACAGATCTATTTTGGTCAGTGCTTCTGCGAATGATATTCCAACTTCCCCAATTGCCCAAAATACCAAAGGACACCCACGTACAAGAACTGAGAATACTGAATATCAGTAGAACCATGGAGAGGGGGCTATACGGAGTTAATGTGGAAACAATGGATAACCATAAAACTTTCAGAAAGAGGCAAATTACAATTTTAGTGAGTGGACAAGTGTGCCTTTCTTGTTTTGTTTTGTTTAAGCAAAACAGAGAATGGATGGAAATGCTGGTGGTGTATCAACATTAGACATTTGTTGGAAAAAGCTCTCATAGAGCACAAAACAGTTCACAGGTTTAGGAACGATTTAAACAGGTTCTTCCATTAGTGTCTTAGTTACTGCCAGCCTCTAAATTTACCAACATCTCCACCAAACTCTGATTATCTCTCAGATACTCTGTACCCACTTGTCTCCTGTGCCTTCCACTTCAGTTTCTCTGTTCAGCCCACTGAGCACCCATTTCCACACACAAGGAACTTCAGAGGAATCCCAGGACTTTTGAAGATAACGCTCCTCCTAGTGGTGGAAATATACAACTGACCTTTCCGAAAATCAATTCAGTTCTTCCTCATGCTAGAGCCTATGTGGGTATAAAATCACCATTACGGTGATGACATTACGCCGATTCCGGAATATCCCCGACTTTTCAGGGATATAACCCAAATGAAGCAGCTTAAATGTAAAAGTTAGCATGAACAAAACAGTGAAATAATCATATAATTACGATAATAACCATGCACCTGTCTCACGTGGGTTACGATTGTGTTACTGATGGTGTGTGGTTTAGACAACAGCGACGTCAAGAGGCTGTTTTTGGAAGTGTTTTGAAATACGTTGTAGACATACCACCTTATTTTGCAACACATTTTAATTAAATCAACATAACACTAACCATACCATACATGCATTGCGTCCATCATGTAGATTTCTCACACTGTGCGAGTTTCATGTGTGACAGAACCAACCGACACCAGCTGAGATTCTGGGCGCTGCTCGGTCATACTGAGATGAAGCGGCGCAGCTCTAAAGGGGATCTCTGCTGGACCGATGCTATCCGCCGTAGCAACGACCAAAGTATCACCGTAGGTAGCTACTACTGAAGGACATTTCCTGGGTCTTCTTTTATGTCTGGAAAAACACGTTTTTGGACCGAAGGACTCTTAATGTGTCACTGATTGTTAACAGAACCGGAGTGAAGTTACTTGAGGGAGCTAACGCCAATGCGACCCTGACAAAAAAAAAAGTATCCAGCTTATCAATCAGAAGTTTACTATTGTTAAACTGTCAGGAAACACTTGAAGATCGTCGCATAAAAACAAAAAATGACGTGCGAAAAAGGCTAAAAGTGGGTTTCGCTTCCATCGAGACTTTAACATGTTGAGGTAAGAAGAGCTTCATGCTAGCATGCTAAGTTAGCTAGCTGATGTAATGATGCATCCGGTGGGTCGGAGATGCTTTCACCTGTCACCAAACAAATGTTCTACCACTTTTTCTTTTACACGATGTTAGCCTTCTTACATGTACAAAGTAATGTGTCGTTGTATTTGACTCTGAAGCAGCAGGCTTGTCAAATTGTAGCCGTCTTCAGAGTCTGACGCTAACCTGACGCTAACCCAGGTGGATGCTAATCACTTGAGGGAGAGTTAATGTTGTGAAAAGTGACTTGAGTGTGACCAAGTTGTCTAATTCATGTGACTGACATCAACCAGATCCAAAACGGCAGTTGCAGAGGAGAATCTGGACCCATCCGCCGGTACCGCACCGCGGTCGAGGATGGAGCTAGCAGCGGTGAGTTCACCTGACGGGTGACGCAACACATTCCGATCGTTACGCCGCCTGTGAGCTGGAGAGTCAAGAACCTGATCTTTAAGTTCTCCTCGCTGCTGGTCAATTTACACGTTTGCCCCCCAACAGAAATGTAGTAATTTCACCTGTTTGTAATAAGGTTCATTACTTTTATCATACTTTTTCAAATACGTACATACATTTTCAGAATTTTGTTTGTTTTATTGAACTTGGGTCCGCCGGTGGTCTTTCTGATCAAAAGTTATGAGGGGTTTAGTAAGACTTCAAATAGTGTATGTATATATATTATATATATATATATATATATATAATATATATATATAAAAAAGAGAGAGCACATCCCCACACTCCATTTCCCACAATCTCACATGTATGACATGTGTTTTAGCAAACACACACACATACACACACACAAACACACACACTCTTGCATGCTCCTATTGGCTTCCTTGGCAACTCCCATGTGAACCTGTTCTCAATCTGGTCATAAACAAAACTTTATAGCCGGAAGAATAAAACTATAAAAGTAATTTTCATTTTACAAGCTAAATACATTTTGGGTAACATGTTTTTACATTCAGAAAAGAGAACCTGTCAATAGACTGAATGAACAAATATGGTAGAGACATGTATTAAAAATCCACCTCTGGTCAATGTGATGTTTAATTATACGGTTAACTCTTGATGTATCTCTTATTCTATTAGGTAGAATTCAGTGGATACGTTTTTTATGACGTGTGAATATGAAATATTGACATCACTACCATTAAATTAAACACATGTGTAGGTCTATGTGTGTCATTTAACTTTTAAATAACGACTCTTCTTTAACTTTATCTCTATTTTTCTGAACTTATTAAGACTGATATTGGCTAATCAATCAAGTAGATATGTCGGCACACCAGAGAGTCGGCGTTAAAATCGTTTTGGTCGGTGCTGCAGGAACTCTGGTTAACCAACAGCTAAAGCTGACAGTTGTACGTCTCCAGGCCAGACTAAATACCCAGTATAATCAGCCATGATAACGGAGTTCAAACGGTTGTATCCTCGCTTTATGAAACTGAATCCACTGAAAATGAGTCAGACTAACTGGAACAAGCCTGTCTTACTTGATAAGCCTGCTCTATGAAGCAGGTCACTGATGGGTTGGTCCGTTTTGTTAAGTGTGAATGAAATATCCATCAAATCAGGAAAACGTCAACACATTGACCTGCATTGAATCCTGCTAAAAATCCAATATAGCTAAAAATTAGTCCTATTTTTGGTTTGCAACATTACCACCTGTCCAGAGTAACTCTGAATGCCACAAATCCACCTGTCTGGACTGTAAGTCTGTAACTAATCAGAAACTGATCGGCTCTGCGTGAAGAGAAGGCTGTTTTGAGAGGAAACAAAAATCCAAATAAAGCTAAAAACTCACAGCGAAGACTTAGTCATGATTGGTTTATTACATAAGTGAGGTGATTTTAAGTTTGGTTTTGTTCAGGACACATTCTAATTGTAGGGAAACGGCGTGTTGCTGACCTTACAGGGACACGTAAGCGTTTGGATGCACGTCTGTGTTTGGCTACTTAATGCAAACATGCAGCGCCGCATGACTCACGCTGTTTGACGGAGATACAGTTTAGCATTGGGCTGAGCCATGGCTGGGGGGGGTGCAGATTTGTGAGTGTGTCTCTGAGAGATAAAGATAGAAGCCCATAGAAAACTGTTGGCTGGATTAAGCTTCTGTCTTTGGCTTCTGAATAGGGGGTTAGGGAGGACTTGAAGCAGGAGACGACCGCTGTGGGTGGACCGGACAGAGCAGGAAGAAGGGTTTGTCGAAGAGATGGAGGTTTATTTTGTCATGTGATATTTATAATATCAGCATCACAGAGAGCGGGGGATGAAAGAGGGCTTAATGCAGGACAGGCGGGATTCTCAGAGCCGAGCCTTCACCAGCCTGGGGAAGGTAGGTGTGTGTATGTGTGTGCATTAAATGGTGTGTGTTTAGCATCAGCTTATATACATACAGAAACTTTTTTTTGTGTTTACGCCCGTCCTCATGGCATTAGGATACACATTTTCTACTCCTTCCTTTACACGTTTCTTTATCTTGAGATGCGTGTGTGTGTGTGTGTGTGTGTGTGTGTGTGTGAGTGTGCATTTGCATGCATGCGTGTGTGTGTGTGTGTGTGTGTGTGTGCGAGTGTGCATTTGCATATGTGTGTGTGGTCTGAGTGAGAGTCTCTTCACATCTCACTCATCTCCACTGAGGGAAAACCCAGCCTCTGTTTTGTGCTACAGGATTTTAATTTTGTCATGACAAAATGAACATTTTTTCTAACTGTACAGTTTTTGCAGGTGGGATTTTTTTTCTTCTATATTTCGGTTAGTCTAACAGGAAACCAATAAGATGCCCCCCAACCCTAACACCTACAAAGAATCAAAGGATTTACCTTTACTGGTGCAGAAGTTCAGATAAATGTCAGTTTACATTTCAAACCGAAATGAAATGAAGATATGTAGTAGACTGTTTAGCATTTGCAAGTGTGTGTGTGTGTGTGCATGTGTGTGACTTTGTGTGTGTAGATGAGCAAAAACACGCAAAGAAAAATATTACAGTAAAACATACAAATTGTACGGATTACCTATCCCAAATATTTTGGTGGAAATCCTGGGATCTGTTTTCTCATATTTGTTTGTTTGTTGATGTCCTGGTCATTTTACTCCAGAGAGTTCTGGGCTGTAGCAGTGATGAAGACGAGCTCACAGAAATTATATGTACACTAGAACGAGTCATTCTATAACGCTCCTAATGCTGAGGAGATAAAATGAGAATTTATTCGGTTTAATCTGTGAAATATTCTTATGACATATACAGTAATAATTAGTTTTGGCCATTTTCCTATTAATGATTTTGACGATTACAGTTATTTTTCAATGTTCACACTTATATGTTTCCTTATAATTGTATGTTTTTCGGTCAAACACAGAGTCTTTTAGACCTAAGAAATTCTTTCAGGACAACCCGTACGGTTTCAAGATTGACAGTATTTCAAATTTTAAAGTCTTAACACAAATCCAATAGATTTCTTCCAATCAAATGCAGCGAGTTCCCGTCTTTTCAAAGGAGCAGAAAGTTCAAAGCAGCGACAACATGTGTTTGATTCTCGCTGACGCGGCACTTTCTGCCAACCTCTGTTTGTTTTCTGCGCAAGCCTTTTTTCCCTCGCAGATTTTGAGGGTTTTCAGAAGTAAGTCTGAGAGGTGGACATTCAGCGAGGGTGACGCGCTCCTGTATGTCGCAGGAGGCTGTCAATGATGCAGCGAGGGCGCTGCTTCTCGTCCGAGGTTACGGCATAGCGTTGAACTGAGTTAGATGCAGGTATTTTTTTATCTACAAAAGACAAGCAATCCTCAGATAGATGTTGAATCTTCACATTGTGTTTTTATTTTAATGTTAAAATCCTTTATAGTGCTCATTGCCTTTCTCCCTACCCTCCACCCCCTCCTCTCTGTCCATCATTCTCTCTCTCTCTCTCTCTCTCTCTTTCTCTCCTGTCACCCCCCCTTCCTCCTCCATCGTCTCCCTCTCTGCCTGTCACCCTCCTCAGGCTCACCCAGCTCTCAAAGCCTTCATGTGTGGTTCTCTCAGCGGCACCTGCTCGACGCTGCTCTTCCAGCCTCTGGACCTGATCAAGACACGACTACAGACTCTGCAGAAAAACGCCAAGCCAGGGTGTGTGTTTGCGCACAGATCACACAGACACGCCTCGTGCGTGAACAAACAAACAAACACACAAACACACACGACAGAATGAACGTCCTTGCCATCAGATGCTGGTACACAAACACACACGCCATGTTCTCCAGGCACCAAGCAGCAGAAACCCACATGAAGAATAGCAGCGCAACCTTTTTAGGCAGTTCCGGCCTGAATCTGCTGATTTGACCTACATGGGGCAGTTAGTCACACCAGCACCCTCTAACAACGTAGAGCTCCAAGCTTTCATTTAGTTCCACTGAAAACAGAAACAGGAAATGTCAAGGACTACCGCAGGATGTTATTTGACACTCGTTCCACAGGTGAGGCTCGTGGGTTGATTGTTCTCAGGATGGAAATACAACCTATCTGTCTTTGAGTCTCTGTTTATTTTACATGTTTAGACCCTCAGAAATGTCAGGTGAAAATCAAAATGTGTAACTATTCCTAAATTCTATCCTGCAGGTCGCCAAAGGTGGGAATGTTCAGCGTCTTCACCAACGTTATTAGGACGGAGAAGTTCTTCAGTCTGTGGAAGGGAGTTTCACCGGTGAGTAGCCGACCTTCTTCATTATCTTCTGCTCCATTTCTTTATAATTACTGACTAACTCTAATCCCTAACTCTTCTGGTCCTCTGCCAGTCATTTGTGCGCTGCATCCCTGGTGTGGGCATCTACTTCAGCACCTTCTACTCCCTGAAGCAGCACTTCCTGCTTGAACGGGCGCCCAATGCCGGCGAGGCTGTTCTGCTTGGAGCCGGCGCCAGAACCGTGGCTGGTGTCTGCATGCTGCCGTTCACAGTTATCAAGGCCCGCTTCGAGGTGAACGACCTTTCTCCTCGGATCAACTGACAAGGGATATGTGCTGTAATTAGTTCATGTAATAATGTAATTAATTCAAGCAGGTTGTTAATGGGGATTCAGTGGTAAGAGTTTTTCACCGTCTGAAAACCTTCTCAGAAAATATCATGGTATACAGTATCTCACAATTATTATTATTTGTAATTGTCTTTATTTATGCTTTAATATACTATAGAAAATAAAAGATATAAATGAGAAGGATGTTCATCCCCTGTTTTAAAAGAAATGACCAGAAATGTCCTTTTCAGGCAATTGTTATAACAATAAACAGAATAAGTTTATTAACAGAGTATGCACCAATTATTGGCGCCGGCTGTGCAGCCGTGACTGGGATTCATGATCACCAGCATGTAAATATGGGACTGACCGTTCAAACATGAGACCTACTCCAAAAGGAAACCACCGCCTCAATTTCGCAGCGTTTATGAGATATTTGAGATGTCAATATTCGCCGCCTTATTCCTTCCAGACCGTTCAATGAAAACTCAAGCTTTTGATAAATTTGAATCCTTATGGCTTTAACTTGTCAAAAACCAAATTTGATGTTGTTCAGGTCAAAACTGCAGGACGAGTTCATTAAAATACAACACCTGGAAACGACAAAAAACACCTTAAAATCGCACATTTAACTCAAAATGACCGACTTCCTGTTAGTTTGCCGCAATAGCAACAAAAGACTTGTTTTGTTGCTATAATCAATTATGTTTGATCCAAAGTAATTGATTATGTTTTATCAATTATGTTTGATTAAACATAATTATTTTTATAATATACTATAGATACTATAAAACATAAAAATACATATAATATTTTATCATATATAAATATCATATTTTTGGTTTCCTTTTAACTTTTAAAGCTTTTCAACAAAGAGTGACATTTCCACTTTTGGCTTATTCATTAATCAGGGTTCCTGCTTTAGAGGCTGGAAACATTAAAGAATGATCATTTTTCTATAAATGATTCTCCACAAATGTCCGTTTGTTTTGGGCCTGTTTAAACTGTGAGTCTCATAAATCGACGCTGTTAAACCCCATGAATCTGACATGTTTGTATGTTTGCCAGTGTGGCTGTTACAACTATGCGAGCGTGACGGGGGCTCTAAGAAGCGTGTATGAGACGGAGGGGATCAGGTCTCTGTTTTCCGGCCTGACGGCCACACTCCTCCGAGACGCTCCGTTCTCCGGCATCTACGTCATGTTCTACAGCCAGGCCAAGAAGTCGCTTCCTCAAGGTAAGAGCTACAGAATCAAATGTGGAGAAGCATTTTCTGAAGATGGAGCAGGTTACAGAAGTCGTGTCCTTGTACTAAAGGAAACCCAAGTGCTGAGTGGAGGCCCCAGCACAAGTCAGGAGGTTTTTAGGACTTTATACTACAGACTTGGGGACGACGTTCTTGTCTGTTCTGCTCAGTGGACCTGCTGGCATCAGCCCCTAAAAGTATTTGACCCTGTTTGTAAATGTTTACACCCGTGTGTAAGGTAATACACGGAAAGTCTAGAGCTTTGCTGTTTTCTCAATATAACTTTGAAACAAATGGGAATGTGTTGAATTGAATCAGGATGCAGGTGGCGTCGTCGGATTCTCCCCACTTCTCATTAACAGCCGTAAAACGGAATTTTTTTAATTCATAAAAAAAAAAAAAAAAAGTTTTTAAAAACAGGAACCGTGAGAAATTTGGGGACATTTTTAAATTCCTCAATCCTGTTTTGTTCAGACTTTTCGATTTAACAATTTCATTCCTTTTATTCTTGCATTCTTTCATTTCGTCATTCTTTCTGAGTTTCTATGAAAAGTGAATTGCGTGCTTTTTTTTTTTTTATCCTTAAAACATAGTTAGATTTTTCCCATAAACACCTTAAAATCACTTTCCATCCCATAAATCCAGTCTTGCTCAGGCTGTAATGAGCGGTGAATACATTTGGCGACCTCCTGAAGCCTCGGGCGTCTTCTCTCTCTCAGAGGTGGCTTCCTCGGCGTACGCGCCGCTGGTGAACTTCAGCTGTGGCGTGGTGGCAGGAATCATGGCGTCGCTGGTCACGCATCCTGCTGACGTGGTGAAGACCCACATTCAAATCAGCCCCTCCCGCTGGAGAACCACAGATGCGATCCGCTTCATCTACTCGGTGTGTGGCAAATTGATCCCAGCAGTCAGTTTTTATCTCGCTGCAGCTGTATGTCATTTTCAGGGAGGAGCTAACGCCGTCGTAGAGAAGGCGTGTCGTGTCCCGCTGAACTTTCTTGTTCTGCCTTTCTCTTCCCTAAGGAGCATGGAATTGGTGGGTTTTTCTTTGGCGCGGTACCCAGGTCCCTGCGGCGCACCCTGATGGCGGCGATGGCTTGGACTGTTTATGAACAGCTGATGGCTCGAATGGGCCTCAAATCATGAAGACCCAACAGGGTTTGCCACACGTAAAGAGTCAACAACAACAACAACAACAACGGGATAAAGACATGCAGAATTTTCTCACTGGACGCCCCATGTAAGACATGGAGGCCAGGGAGCTTGTAGACGCTGTGAAGGGTGTGCGTGCGTGCGTGTGTGTGTGTGTGTGTGTGTGTGAGGAGTTGAGATTGTGATGACACACCTGACACGTCTGACCTGAAGTGACACTCCTTGCTGTGGATGAAACTTGTTCCTCCTTGGCACCCTGCCACTGGAAAAAGGGACGTACTGGACTAACTGCTGGGCAGCAGAGTCGCCTTGAGGAGACGTTTTAGAATGCCGTGGAGAGAACCGGTTCACCGGGCCTCCTGCTGTATCTGTAGACCTAATGAGTAAACACACTGGATAGAGAGGACTTCTCGCTTCTGCCATATTAGCAAAACTTGATCAATGTTTTTTTTAACTAGACTATTAACAAGCAGACCTTAATGTTGATTTAGTTCCAGGCTCTGACAATCACTAACACTCCAATAACTGTAAAAGGTTAAAAAAGAAACACCATCACCATAAAGCCTTTGTTTTCATTCTTCTTTAATCAGTGCGTTTAAAGTTTACATGTGAGGGTTTGTGACGGATCACGTTAAATCAGGTCTGCTGTTTAGGAGTAACGATAGTCACAAGAAGCGGAGCAGAAAGAAATGGCATCTAGGCCAGAACCAGGTTCTGTTTGAGTTCTGTCATTAAAGTACTTACAGGACGACAAAAAAAAACATGTTAAAAGTTACATCACAGGGTGAAACTGCAATCTTAATATTTATCTAATCCAGTTTTACTGGAGTGGGATCTCACCTGCGATTCAAAGTATATCTAAATAGATTCCAGAGCAGGAAGTTTGAGGTTTTGTCATTGTGTCAAAGTCTTTATCAAAGTTCTGGGGGGTTTGTGTCCGTGCTGGAGGAAGGTGGATCTTGACTTACGACAGTTTTCCTCTGCTCTGTAAATGTTTGACTTAACACAGGATCATTTGTTGTGTCAATGAAGGGGGGGGGGGGGGGGGGGGGGGGGGGGGGGGGGGGTTGCTTGTACAGTGTACTATTTGCAATAAAAAGTATTTATTGTTGATCTAAAATGAGGTGAAACATGGACAATAAATATCGTATATAAATTACCAAATGGAAGCTCTCATTGTTATAATATAAGGAAAGTTCTCTACAAACTATGATGTAATAGTTTGTTATCGTACTGTTACAGTATGATGTAATAGTTTGTTATCGTACTATTACAGTATGATGTAATAGTTTGTTATCGTACTGTTACAGTATGATGTAATAGTTTATTGTACTGTTACAGTATGATGTAATAGTTTGTTATCGTACTGTTACAGTATGATGTAATAGTTTGTTATCGTACTGTTACAATATGATGTAATAGTTTATCGTACTGTTACAGTATGATGTAATAGTTTATCGTACTGTTACAGTATGATGTAATAGTTTGTTATCGTACTGTTACAGTATGATGTAATAGTTTGTTATCGTACTATTACAGTATGATGTAATAGTTTATCGTACTGTTACAGTATGATGTAATGAAAACATGGAGGAATGAGTCCAACATCAACCCGCTGTGAGAATCAGACGGCGGTTCTGTTCCAGCTGGCACAAACCAAACAGCATTAAAAAACATTTAGTCTGATCGTGACATAATGGAATGAAAAATAATTTTCTGATTCTACCGGAAAATGCTGATGGGAATGTCAGGTCATCGATCTGTGAGACTGAGCAGAACACTCGTGCTCAAACCCTCCAATGATGCTCCGCTGAAGAAGATGTGCAGAGATGAAGGGGCCCAAATTCTTCCTCTTTTATCTGTTCCCATTAGGGGTCGCCACAGCGGATCATCAGGTTCCAGATGTTGATCCGGAATAAGGTTTTTACGCCGGATTCGCTTCCTGACACAACCATCGCTATTAAACCGGGGCTTGGACCGGCACCAGAAGTAGACTGTTTGCTGTTGGGTATTTTATATATTATGGGGTATTCTATATTATATAGTGTATTAAAACTATTGTTCCACATTCATCTTTCTAGCAAGTGTTGAGATCTTGAATGATGTTTAATAGCAGAGGAAGTTGAGGTTGTCCTGGCAGTCCCAGTTCTCCCACACCCCCTCTTTGGTCAAGGCTCCACAGCGTTTCCATGCTGGACACTGGTGGTCTTGATCCCCTCCTTGGGGCCATGCCTGGAACACCAGAGGGCTCCCATCCACCCACAGCCAGCGGTCCCCCAGGAAACGCAGGCCGATCCAAACCCGCTCAGTGACGCCGTCCTGCTGGATCTCGCTGAGGGCCAGAAGATGCTCCGTCTCTGAGGCCAGGTCCGTGAGGGCGGTGTGCCTCCGCCTGCAGTGCCACCAGGCCTCCTCCCAGCTCCTCTTCTGCTCCATCACCATCAAGTTGAAGCAGAGAAAAGGTAGTTCTCTCCCCGGTCCTGCTTTATGCCAGCCGTTCCTCTCACAGCCATCCCAGCACACGGAACCAAAAACGTGGTCCTGGTTTTCGTCTGGTTCCTCCTCATCCCACCGCGGGTACGTCGCATCTCCGCCTCCGGACCACTTCCACGGTCCTCCTGCCTCTCTGTTCAGACCGATCCAGAACTCTCCAACTCTCCCAGTTGTAGCATTTTTCAGTCTGACTTCCTCCCTCCGTGAGGTGATGGGGGAAAGATCCGTGTAGTGGTCTCTGCAGAACCGCTGAGCCTCAGGCCAGCTGAACTCCTGCGCCACGTAAACGTGCTTTCCAAACTGGGCCCACACAGAAACCACACAGAGCATTTCCAGCACCACAATCTCCATGTTGGTGAAGCTCACAGCTGTTAAGATAAACCCTGTGTGTCGATGTTCTTCCTCCTCTCCCTCCTGCCTTCATCCTCCTGCACCAATGGAAGACCTCGTCCTCCAGACGCTGTTTTACCTTGCAAATATATTTTCATTTGACCTTGGGGAAGTTTTCTGAAGCTTGTTCTGTTAAAACTCAACCCTAGATCATTTACATTATTGGTGTGTGTGTGTGTGTGTGAGAGTGAGAGAGTGTGTGTGTCTGAGTGTGAGCATGTGTGAGTGTGTGTTGGTGAGAGAGTGTGTGAGTGTGTTTTTTTGTTTGTTTGTTTGCTTTGTTTTGTTTTGTTTTTATTCCTCTTTTATATTCTATTTTATTTTGCTTCTTTTTCTTTTTACCCTTTAAAAGAGTAAAAAAAAAACGAGACTTGGGACAAATAGATAAATCAGGTACAAGTAATATTTCAGGCCGGGTATTGTTTTTGTGATGTTACATGTTTGATTTATATTAAATAAAAATGGAATTTAAAAAACAAAAGTTTATAAATCACATCTACATCACAACTACTTTTGTGGATAAAATTATATATGTGCAAAGTTTGATGAAGCTGAGATATATATAAATATGTATTTTCTATATATATATATAATGTATATATAATATATTTGATATATATATTGACAGTCTGTATTATATATATATTTTTATTATTATATATTTTCTAAAGAAGACCATTTTTTACTACAGAGTTTACGAATAATAACGTTTCACCTACGGCAGGAAACGCCGTGAGAAAATGTTCCAGCAAACTATGTCCACCCTGTAATGAACAAATGTCTCTTATCAATAGTTGTTAGTTTCTTCACAGAACGCTGACATTCAAACAACATTGCGACGAAAACATTGCGACGAAGACATTATGACGAAGACATTGCGAAGAAGACATTGCGATGAAGACATTGCGACGAAGACATTGCGAAGAAGACATTGCGATGAAGACATT